>PVJD01004180.1:0-143247 GCA_004026545.1 Mormoops blainvillei | reverse complement strand
TGTCCTCCCTATTCACCTGATCTTGCCCAATGCACCTTACTTCCCCCAATGAAAAAAGTTCTCAGAGAGAAATGTTTTGCCAATGTGAAAGAGGTGAGACAAACAAAAAAAAGCAGAGGCACTGAAAGTTATCAAGATCGACCCATTCAAAAACTGTTCTGAGCAGCAGAGAAAAGCATCTCAATAGGTGTATTGAATCCAATGGAGAGTACTTTGAAGGTGACTGAAGTTTAAACATGTGAGAATAAATGTGCTTTTTTAATAAATAAATGCCCATTTTGGGGGCCCACCAATAAGTATCTTTTATGTCCTGTATTAGTTTTCAAAGGCTGCCGCTGTAAGTACCATAGGTTTGGTGGCTTAAACCACAGAATTTTAGTTTTTCACAATTCTAGAGACTAGAAGTCCAAGATTGAAGAGCCGGGAGCTTGATTTCTCTGAGGTCTTTCTCCTTGGCTTGCAGATGGCTGTGTCTTCTCCTTGTGCCTGCTATGGCCTTACCTCTATTTCTGTTTGTGTCCTAATCTCTTCTAATACTGACACCAGTTATATTGGGTTAGGATCTACCCTAAACACCTCATTTTAACTTAATTGTTTCCATAACAACTATCTCCAAATACAATCGCATTCTGAAGTACTGGGTATTAGAACTTTGACCTACAACTGGCAGGGGTGGGGTATAATTCAGCCCATCACACTCTTTCTTCAGTTATAGACCTCTGCTAATCTTTTGCTCACACTACCAAACGACACTGGTATCTGGGTTATGATTTCTTTCTTTCTCACTCCTGCCATCATCATGAATGACTTCAACTTATGTGAATGACGGTTCCATCGCCATGACCATCACACGTACCTCACTTTAGCAGTTGACTTCTAGTGTCAAGCCCCAGTGGTGGCTTTTAGAGCCAGTCACCGCTGCACTCATGCATTTCAGAACCTACTGTCCAACCAAAGCTCCCCACTCTTCTAAGTTTTTCAAAGTTTATACTTATTACATTTTTCTACACGCTTATTTTATTATTCCTTTCTCAACTCTTTTTCTTTCAATATAAATCCCTTTCTTTTAATTTATTCTCTCCTGAGCCATTATTTTGTATTTAAACCACTAGAAAAAAATAAATCACATGAAAATTTTCCATCTCTTCTCTCACATACTGGCAGTTAAGTGTGTGTATTTGTATTCTATTGCTGCATAACAAATTATCACAAATTCAGTGCTAACACACACACATACACACATACACACACACACACACACGCGCGCGCGCGCGTACGCGTACGCACACATTATGAGTTCACAGCATCCATGGGTCAAAAGTCCAAAGGAGTGTGTTAGCTGTTATCTTCTTAGGATCTCACTGGACTGAGATTAGGCAGACAGTTCTCTCCCAACCTTACTAATTATTGGCAGAATTTATTCCCTCATTGTTTTCTAATGGAAGTCCCTGTTTTCTTGCTGGGTCAACGAGAGACTGCTGTCCTCACTGGAGGCCATGCGCAGGTCTTTGCCATGTGGCTGCCTCCTCTCAAAACATGGCAGTTTACCTCATCTTTGATACCAGGATAAGCTTTTGTTGTGTTTGTTATTTAAATAAAAATCAGCTGATTAGTAACCTGATGGCAGGAATAATATATCATCATATTCAATCTTCTGCCAACACTAAAGGGATCTTATAAGGTGTGTACATGAGAGGATAGGAATCTCAGGGATGACCTTAGAACACTGCCCACCCTGGTATTGCCTGGGAACATCATACATTTATGGGACTAGAGGAACTTCAAATACTCGTATATGATCTCTAGAAATTTATTTTATACTACCTTATTCAAGATAAACTTGGTGTTAGAGACTGGATAAATATTTGTTTAATGAATTAATGAAAGCATAAATATTATATTATGATTCAGACAACAAACAGGTCTCAATACTCTGGGTTCTGGTTTCTGCTCAGATCCTCTCCAATTCTTATATTAAGTGATGATGGGATCAAATGTCTTTAATTAAAATAAAACAATCCCTGTCTTGAAATAATAAAATATAATAATGCCTTTAAAATTAGTTTTATAGCTTATATAAGTTAGTTTGTATTTATAGTAAAGAATAAAAACATGAAAAACTCACACCTCATTGTAAAATAATTACTGGAGAACAGAGTTAGTATTTATAAATTATTTATGGGCTTGTTATGTCACAGTGAGAGAAGCAGTATACAGACATCAACCAATCTGAATTAATAAATCCTCCTCATACTACTTTATAATTTATATTTTGATTAACCTCCTTACACTGTTTTGTAATTTATATTTTAAGATGTATGTTATATATGTGCACATACATATACACGGACATATATATACATATGCACACATATATATTCCTAAACTTTATTGTTATTGAGGGCAAAGCCTGTGTTTTATTCATTTTTGTCTTTTTAATACCAAATAAAATATCTAGAATATGAAAATTACTACTTTGTAATGAATGAAATAATGAATTTACAAATGAGTGAAAAATTACATATAGAACACTAAAAAGTTTGTAAAGGTAAGATACATTCCTAATCATGATTTTCAACAGCATATGGAAATCTAGAAAATGAGTTCCAGAAAGAGGTTAATACTAAGTTTACAGGTTTGAGATGTATCTATGAATATAGTTTTGCTTTAGTTTTATGAATGAGTGCTAATATTATGATCAATTTTGACCCCTTTTACCACAACACTGCTGCATATAGGGTCTTTTTTGCAAAGCACCCTGTACGTTTCTGTATTGGCAGTTTTTGCATTATCTTCACTTACTGTATCAATCCTTTTACCCTTCTGATAAATAATACACATCCATCTAGATGAAACATTATAAATCATAGGGATACTGCCTGATATTTCAAAACTCATAAAATATTCCTGCTATCAAATAAAGAGCATAATAATCTGGTCCCATTTTGCCTTTATAGATAAGCATGTCAGTCCATGTTTCTTGTGTTCTAATTAAGTCAATGAAATAATGTTTTGTTGACCATACCCTAAAAATACTTGTACACAAAACTTCTCATTCTGTTTCATCAAAGGCCAAAACCAAAACAAAAAGCAGCTTGCCTCACCGGTGTATTTTGAAATTTTCAGTTTCTTAAAGACCTAGCTCATATGTCGCCTCTTTTCTGAAGCCTATTGAAACATAACAACAAGAAATTTGTTTCTCTTCTCTGGTCTTTCTTTTCTTTTATTATATATGTTTTCTGTTTGTTTGTTTTTTTAGATTTTTATTTATTTTATTTTTAGACAGAGAGGAATGGAGAAAGAGAGGGAGAGAAGCATCAATGCCTGGTTGCCGCTCATGCGCCCTCGACTGGGGACCTGGCCCGCAACCCAGGCGTGCTCCCTGACTGGGGAATTGAACAGGCGACCTTTTGGTTTGCAGGCTGACGCTCAATCCACTGAGCTACACCAGTTGGAGCTCTTCTCTGGCCTTTTGATGCATTTTTTTTCAACCTTCTTATAGTGCTTATTATTTGCAGTCATGTGCCATAGGTTTTTACACATTTTTATAACTTTCTTATTAAATAGAAAGTTTAAAAAATATATCAGAGATTCTCTGTTTTGGAACCCACTTTTCCATGAGGTGGCACAAAATAGAGTAATAAATATTATAAATACCTTAACACCCCCACTGAGATGGTTTCAGAGAAGTTCAACTAGGGAGTCGGTAATGAGCGTGGTAGAAATGAATGTCCTCTCCCTTAAAATTTCAGATGAGGCCACACGGAGAGCTGGGGCTTTCATCCCAGCCTTTTTGTAATGAGGAGATTTTGGTATTCTCCACTTGGGTGATATCAGAGGAAACTTAGAACATTAAAACTTCCACTACTGTTTAATACTGATAAAGTCACTCTCTCCTCAGTCACAGAATCACCAGTAGAGGCTCCACAGTGAAGAATAACAAGGCAATTCTATCCCCCCGAGTCAAGAAGATATCGGTGCAGGCTGAGTGGTAGGCAGGCAGAACTCTCACCTCTGCTCAGCTGGAATAAAGAGCCTCCCTTACCAGGTGTAAATGGAGAGGGCGTGGGGAACGTGGACTTCTACCTCCACTGGTGTTAATAGGGCTCTACTTCTCTGTCCCCTGTCAGAGTAATGTCAGAGAAAGCCAGTTAAAACAGGTTTAATTCAGATTGAGATTCATAACAAAAATGTACAGATTTCAATGGAAAAAAGCACTCATTATACCAAGAATCAAGATCTTTACCTTAATTAAAAGAGAATTAATAAAAAATATGGTGACAAATATTAGAATTGTAAAGATAAGGCAGCCTTCATAAAAATACTTCCATAAGCAATTATGAACACAATACAAAGAAATAATAATACAGAAAGTCTCAGCAAAGAAATAGAAAGTGTCAGTCAATAAATGAAAATTGTAAAAAAAAAAAAAAGGAAATTTAAAAACTATTAAATATAATAATAGGGCTTCAAGAACAATGCAACTAATAAACATATGGCTAAAAACAATAAGATTTTCTCCTTGTCTTGAGTTCCTAAATCATGTTTAATTGAAAAAGCTAATTTATAATAGTCTATTATGATTCTAAATGTATTTAAGATGATTACATTATAAATAGGGAATAAGCCCATATAAGCAGAGTTTTCTACTATTCCTTTGAACTGGCATCACCAACAGGGTGTGTTAATTTTTTTACATATAATGAAGAACTATAGCAGCACTAAGAAAACTATGCAAAAATAAACCAAAAAATACTGTGTTTACTGTCCATAAATTAAAATCAAATTATAAAAAATATTCAGATAATCCAAGATAGTGAAGAAAAAAGAAAAAACAAAAAATTAAAAACAGAGAAAAAAAGAAAAATATAGACTTAATCCCTAATGTATCAATAACTACATTAACTATAAATGGTCTATATATAACAAATAAAAAACAGAGATGGGCAAAGTAGATTAAAAAGCATGACTGAACTCTATGCTATCCATAAGAAACTCACTTCAAATGTAATGATAAAGGCAAACTGAAATTAAAAGGATAGGAAAGATGTATAATCAAACAGTAATCAAAAGAAAGCAGGTGTGGTTATATTAATATCATAGTAGACATTAAAGCAAATAAAATAATGAGAGACAGAATGTTACATTATATAATGATAAGAGGGTTAATTCATCAAATAGGCTTAGCAATTCTAAATGTGTATTCATCACAACAAAAAGCTACAAATCATGCGAAACAAAAACCAATAGACTTGAAAAAATAAGTGAACAAATCCACAATTCTAAGTGGAAATTTCAATATTTCTCTCTCAATGATGGTAGGACTACTAGACCAGCAATTCTCAACCGGTGCGCCACAAGAATTTTTAAAACATGCAATACCTGACTATTTAGTCAGAGGCACTGACCTCTTTTGCCTTAGACTGTCAAATAAGAAAATGCCAAGAGCCAACACAACAATAGCTGCCTGGTGGGAATGAATCAAAATTATATCTATTTTTTTGTCAGGTTGGCAAAAATATAACATTTTTTGGTGTGCTGAAGAATTTTAGAAATTACTTTACGTGTACCATGAGATGAAAAAGGTTGAAAATCACAGAACCAGACAGAGATCACTAAGAAAGAAGAATGCAGGAGAATTCAACAATATTATCAACCACTAGAATCCAATCGATGCTTTTAGAACACTCCACTCAGCAAGAGCATGGAACACGCATATATATAGACCAAGATAGCCCATATCCTGGGCCACAAAACGGACCTCAACAAATTTAAAAGAAGTGAAATCATAGGGATACTATGTCTGACTGTCCCAGAGTCAAATCAGAAATCAGTAACACAATGATAGAAGGAAAATCTCTGTAAAGGTATGGAAACTAAACCACACATTTCTAAATAAACTGAACTAAACAGTAAAAACAAAATAGAATGTAGAAATACTGCAGAATACAGATAAAGCAGTGCAGGATAAGACAAAAAGGTCAAATCAATAATCAAGGTTCCCACCACAAAAACCTAGAATCAGAAAGAAGCAAAATAAACTCAAAGCAAGGATACAGAGAAACTACAACATTCGTACCATTCTGGTAGAAACATAAAAATGTTACAGTCACTCTGGAAAACAATTCGGTAGTTTCTTAATAAATCAAATATTCATCTACCGCACAGCCCAGCAATTTCAGTCCTCTGCATTTACTCCAGGCATATGAAAACTTATGTTCACAGAGAAATCCATGCACGAATGTTTGTAGCATCCTTATTTGTACGAGACCAAAATGAGAAAAGCGCAGCTGTGCTTCAGCCGATGAATGGTTAAGCAGGCTGCAGCGTGTTCATACCACGGAGTACTGCGCAGCACTAAAAAGCAGTGAATGATCAATACACATAACAACTTGGAAGAAGTTCCACATAAATACACGGAGTAAAAAAATAATCTATCCCTGTAAGTTAAACACTATATAATTTAATGTATATAACACTCTTCAGGTGGTAAAATTGCTGAAATGAACATACTTGTGGTCAACAAAGTTAAAAACCAGAAAAAGAAGCAATAAGCAACAGAAGAATCTTTATGGTGATGGAAAATTCTTTGTCTTGACAGTTCAATGTCAATCATCTTGTTGTAATATTGTTTTATAGATTTAAAATGTTACTATTTAGGGAAACAGGATAAAGGATACATGAAATCTCTCTGCATTATTTCTTACAACTGCATGTCAATCTATAATTACCTTAAAATATCACTTTGTTTTTGAAAATCCATACTGAGTTAGGTCTTTCAGACCCTGACAGATACTAAAGGGATCAGAAAAGTAAGTCATCAAAGTCATGTAAGGCTTTCTCTGCCTTATGTCAGAATTCCAGAGGAAAGTCCTTGGTTAATTAAGTAAGGCAGCTTTTCGGTGGTGTCAGTGATGTTTTGATGGTATTGATTTGGTTAGAGGAACAAGCAATACCCAAATTATGTTTGAAAAATCATTCCTTATCTTCACACAGTTTCCAAAGAAACTACCCACAGATGGAACCATGTTATCCAGAAGTGAAATGCTCTGTACCTGCCAATTCAGAGCTGAGGTAAACGTGGGTGAGCTATTAGTTGGTACAGTTCTCAGAGTGCAAAGGGAGAACTCAGAAACTCACAGAATGTCCACTGGTAGCCATGCAGAGACATAACGCCTGCTATGCTCGTTTGCTTTTGCCTCTGTCCTTTCTGAAACCCGATTCTCCAGAACTCCCCTTGGTGTTTTCATCATTCCATAGTTGCCTAATGTATTTATCCTCCATGTAGGTTACCCAGAGATGTTTCTGTTGCTCGTAACTGAGATCACTGGCTTGTACTGTAAGTACAGGATATAGAATGGATTCTCAAAAAATCTGGGATTAGTTATCCTGCCTATTTGGGCCTGAAACTAAACAAAATCCTACTTGTTTTCAGGACTATGATTCTGGCAGACAGTGACTTGCAAAGATGAATTTTCTAATTAAATTATCAACTGCTTTCTCATCCAATAAAGTGTCTCTGAAAGTAAATCTTTATAAAACTGAAAGTCCTCTGCTTTAGAATAGTAATAAAGAGAAGAGTAATTTCAAAACAATGGAGTCAGTTGGCTATTTTTTTTTTTTACGACAACAAACAGCTTTAAAAAAAGAGAACGGTAAGCTCAAAGACCTAAATTCTCAATGAACAACCTGAAATCCCCACATTTTCTCTGAATACTACAGCTATAGATGTAGGTCTGCAGGAGCCAAGAATCGAATGCAAAATTTGAACCTATAGTCTGCCAGATGATAACACCAGTTGAATTCAAGGGACTCACCAGATCTCTCCTGGGAAAGTTAAAGCTTCGATTAGAATATACAGTATAAGTCCAAGAGTTGGTGTTGGACCGATATGGAAAAATTCAGAAAAACATTGTATATCCTGAACCATAAACCCCGCAGAGCTCCCCCTGGTATTAAAAATGTTCCTTCTTCCCTCAGTTATGGCTGTTTCTCTTTGCCTGTAAATGCTCTACCCCCTAACTTGAAGAAATTATTTCTTTAAAAAAAAGGCAATTTTGTCTTGATTCCCCATCTCTTATATTTCATTATCTTTAGATGTTTTATTTTTATCTACTGAATTTGTAGACACGATAGGATATACTCAGGAGAAATTGTGCTAGTTCTAACAGTTGGGGATATTTTAATTACAGAGCTTGTGGAACAAAACCTGCATTCAATGGTATTGCACAGTAAATGAGGTTGAAATAAGGTATTTTCCTTGGCATAAAGGAATTCAAAGATTTAGTAGTGAGAAATGCTAGAGAACATTGATCATTTTTGACCTACTCTTTTACTATGTTCCTCAAGATGGCCCAGAGTAGATAATGAGGCACATGGCAGAATCTTTGAAAAGTGCTTTCATAGCTTTTTTTTTTTTTGCATTATTTTGTTTTGTTTTTAAAGTACTACATATTTGTTGGAGAAGATGCTGTTGAAATGAGTGTCCTGATAGAAATCAGAGGCAAAGTTGTCATGGTTACCATGAGATGAAGAAAGTAACGATGATAATTAGAATGGTCTTAGATCTTCGATGGGAGTTATTTGGTCATGAAGTTTTATAGAAGTACAGTACATGGACAGTACACTGAAGCTTGCATTGCTTAGGGCAATCAAAATGTGAAAAATGTACTAAATATACATGCACACCTCAAACATATATACTTAACATATAATGGTTTTTAACAGCATAAAAATTACTTCTAGCCCAAATAACAACTCCAGGTGATTTTAGGCTGAAGATGGAAGGAAGAGGATATTGGTGCCCAAACATTCAATGATCTACGCTTATGGTGCCTCTGCCAATCTCAACATGCAGCTTCCATGGGCTCCTGGGTCACTCTGGGAGGGAAAGAATATTAAGGAGTTTATTGTCAAGGCCTATAGTGCTGGACATCATAAGGAAATACTCAGTTGGCTAGAATTCAGTCACATGGTCCCATGAAGTTTTAAAGAATGCTGGCACTGTAACCTTGTTGTGGTCCAAGGGAAAAGGACCACATAGTTGTTAAACAACTAGAAATGAAAAAAAAAAGTTGAATGAGAGAAAACTGATTGAATCACCATGTTAGACTGTTGCAACTCTTATTCCCAATTCTCACATCTGAAGGAATTCTCAAACCCAGAGTCTCTTACTCTGTGAGGAAGCCAGGCCTTTTGGGAAACATTATGAAATGAGATCAAATATACATTTGATGAATATTCCTCCTATCCTGCCTTAGACATTTGTAACCATTTACAAAGGAAACTCTGTCCTGGGAGAAAGAAAATATCAAAACCTTTTGGAAATTATTGATTACAAGCTTTGAACTAACAGAATTTTTGTGGGGACATAGAATTCTACTGTGATCTCACAGCAGAGTAGGGGTTCATAAAAGTTAAGTGATTAATGGAATTTTTGATCAGTGGAACACTGAATACTTCTTTTTAATATTTTCCCAGAGTAGATAGTCAAAATAGCTATCTTTAGGAGCTATCTTCAGAGTATTTAGGAGAATCTTCATTTTGGCCCCTTAAGGTATGTGATGAAGAAGGGTTATTTTGGTAGAAAAGATAAAATGGGAGTATTTGGTAAAAAATGTCAAGGAAAGTCCCCCTCTTCATAAAAAGTAATAACTCAAAAGCAATTTTTAATAACATCATTAGTGACTTATAGAGACAAAATAATGATTCTCGTCACAGCTCCACCTTACACAGACTTTGCACTGAGTCCAAATTTAGATATATCATGAAAAATCACACTAGATTATAGCGACTTAATCAGAAAGTGCATTTGATTATAGCGGCTACTCCATAGTTTGTTTCCTAATTAATGTAACTCTGGGCAAATGTTATCTAACTTTTGATCTGAAATTAGTTTTATTCTATCCCACTAAGTGAAAAATGACCAGAAGCTTTATGCTTTTGCCTAGAAGGAGGCTTCTTATTACCTCCTCCATCTTGCCTCAATGCATTTCAAATCCTCAGCTCTGGAGAAAATTTAACCTTTAATAATTTCACAGTAGAATATACTTGTTCCTGTGATTAATGTCATCATTGTGATAGGAATAATAAAACAGATCACAGAAGTATCCTGAATGGCTTGGTATGACCTGTACATGGCAGATGATGAGACAAATTCTGTGAAAACACAGGGCTGTGCCAAAATAGTGAAGTGGTGGAAGGGATACGGGAACTATCAGGCTATTTTTTCCTAACACAAGACCCAAGTCATATATTTTGCCTCCCTTTCATTATTATTTTTTTTTAATTTTAGGAGAAACATTTGTGGGCATTGCAATATTTTAACTACTGAGGTTCCAGCTTTGAAAGATTAGTGTGGTGATCTCTATCTACCTGCATCAGTACAGCCTGCAAACCATCTGTAAATGATGTTCAATTTTTTGTTTTTCTCTTAATTATCTAACTATAGATCTTCCCAGGAATAGTGCCACACTTTGGTGTAGTTCTGAAAGAGAAGGAATATAGTAATCGTCAGAGTGATGTTTTTTGAAAAGTGTAAAGCATGTGTGTGTATACATTATGTGCATGTGCGTGCGTGTGTGTGTGTGTGTGTGTGTGTGTGTGTATCATACATTTTCCACTTTTTCCTAAGAGGAAGTGTGGCCTGAATGAACAATTCACAAACAAAGAAGGATGGTTTGTCCAAAATCAAGAGCCTTGGAATACTGTAGATGATGGCCCATTTAAAATAAGCCTGCAGATAGGTGCATGGCTTTAGCTTTCAGAACAGGCCCAGAGTGTAAGGATATTTGAGGCCTATGTAAATATTCTATTTTTAAAAATGCCTCAACTTCAGGAGAGCTTGTTCATAATCAGAATGGAATGATAAATTGTGCTGCGGAAGTCAATAGGCTTTCTTTCTCAGTCTCCACATTAGTTCCTGTGCTCACTGAATAGGCTCATGAACAATTGGCCAGAGATACCAGGGACAAGCTCAAAGATGACATCATCACCACCACCAATAAGTCCTCACTTTGACAGCAGCAGGAAACAGCTCTGATTCTCCAGGGCAATGTCATCTCCCATGGAGACCAGCCTGGTGATGACAGTGTGATCATTTGATTCTACTAGACACTTGATGGGCAATAAAACATTTTTTTCATCATGAAATAGACACCGGATTTAAATTTCCTCCCCTGGTCCATCAGGTTTCTACCAGCTGCACAATATATGGGCTCATTGAATGTCTTTATACATTCTCCAATGTACCACAAACTATTTGTTCTAAGAAACTAATTTTAACCATGAAATAAAATTGTACTGTTTAGTTCTCATTGAAGTCATGTCTTCTCTTTTATTTCCTAGAAATAATTGGACTTACAGAATGTTAAACTAGCTTATTGCAGTCCTGTAACCAGCTTCAGGACACTCACTTAAATCACTTTCAAGACAAATAAAACATAGGTTTTTAACTAGGAAATAATTAATATATGCTATTTCTTCTAAAGTTAAAATACCTATATTTGAAACCAAAGGATGGAAGTAGTAATGTTTTCTGTCATGTGTGTAACTAATTTCTGGATGACATTTTCTATTCTGGACCAAAGTCTGTGTTCTGCTGCTTAGAGGCGTAGCGACTGTTGGTACTCAGCTCCTGAGATGGTTCTCTACGACTAATGGCTCTGGATCTTCCACCTCCCAGTATAATTCTTTTCCCTTGAGTGTTTCCTGGACCTAATACCTTGCTTGTAATAAAGAGAATACAGAAAAAATGATGGGATAACACTGTCCAGCTTAAGTTACAAAAAGACTCTGGCTTTAATCTTGCTTACCTTTCTTGCTCCCTCCCTTGCTTCTGATGGAAGATGGGTGTCATGTGGTGAGACCAATATGGCAAGGAGCTGAGGCCTTAGCGGCCCATGAGAAAATGAATTCTGTCAACGTAATTTAGCTTAAAATTGAATCTTCCTCCACTAAAGACTTTAAACCCACAACCCAGCCAAAACTTCTACTGCAACCTTGTAAGAGACCTGAATCAGATGAGCCAACTAAGTTTCACCTGAATTCTTATAAAATATAATATATCAAATGCTCTTGCTTTAAGTTGCTAAATTATAGGATAAATTTTTACATAACAATAGATAATTAATAAGTACCTCAAGGAGAAATGCTTTCATCAGGGCACATAACAATAGTTATTGAATACCAGTTTGAGTTTTACATGCTTCTGGGCAAGCAGACAAAAAGACAACTAGGTTTTGGCTGGAATGATATAAATATGAAATTGATGATGAAGAAACAAAATCATAAATACTAATTATGATTATAATCAATTGTGCTATGGTTTATAATCAATTCTTTAGAATTAAACTATAACATCAAATTATATTTTCTTTTTTACAAAAATATGCATATTTACATATTTTATATAGTTTTACTTTTCTTCCTTTCTACCACTATAGCAGGTTGGTAGCAGTTAACGCCACAGTTTTTTTCTCCACAGGTTTTGGAATATTCAGATGGGAATTATGACAGATGTCAGGAAAAGAAGAGGATGTTAGAGGAAAACTATCATGTGCCCCTCTTTGGGATAAGTGTAAGGGGCTTTCTGTGTAAGAGAGTTGCCTTATCCTAGAGTCTGGAATTATTTTTTGAAATATAATGTGAGAAGAATGATCTCATAGATTTCGAGCAACAAAATGAGTAGATTATATTGAGCATTTATTTTAGTTTGCTCAGAATCCAAACATCCTTCTCAAATGACTGGGGCCCTAAGAAAGTTTCGTGGAAGGTCCTGCTTTCCACAGCGGAGGAGAGAAGGGGCAGGTAGTCTCTTTCAGTTCTCTAGGTGTTTTGCCGGGGCCGTGTGACCTAGGCTCAGATTATCAGATGTCCTAGTAAAGGACTTTGAATCTTGGGATTTATAATGAGGCTCAGAGTAGACTTAAAAATTATTTGGTGAGCACGCATGCTATAGGCAAGAGCTTGTGAATTTTGCTAGAATTATTAGAGACTGTTTCTGACGTGATTTTGCTGTACATTTCTGCCCTTACTTACTGACTTTTGTTCCTCTTCACCTCTGATCTTTCTGTGAATGCTTTGATATTCCTTGAATACATTTCTTTCATGTTAAAATTGGCCGGATATAGTTTCTGTCTCTTACAAATACAAAGCCCCGTTACTTTAAGAAAAAAATGCTTATTTATTGGTCAAGATGAAAGGACCAATTGGATGGCATATTTAATTGTTGCTAAAGAAGATTACCAAATAACTTTAATGACAGTATAATAATGACACGTGGAGCAAACTAAAGAAAAAATTGTGACTCTAGTTAATAAGTATTATGAGAAAAAGCAAATTAAAACACCAATTCATTATTTTTTCTTAGCTCAAAATATTTATACATTAGCCTTTTGTCTGGCACACTGCTACATACTTATTGATAAGATATCTTATATAATAGTCTTAATAACCATATGAGTTTTGTGCTAACACTATGTGAAAGATGAAAGAAATGTTTCTGATAGTTTCCGTGGCTTTTTAACTAATCATCTGGGTGATAAAGGAGTCAAGAACATGATTTTGACCTTATCCCAGAATCTGACAATTTTTGCAAAATTTTGGAAAACTCTAAAAGTGAAATATTTTGCCATAATGACTAATGTGGTAGAATGATTTCATCGGTTATCTCAAGTAATACTCTCTCTATATCCTTTAAAATAATACTTTTCAGCAACTTCTTTCAAAAGAAGAAGTTTATTTCTCACCCCTTACCTCTAGGCTAAACTTACAATTTCTTGTGTTTCATAATATATGGCAAAAATGACATTGTGTTAGCCATTTTGGTCAAGTCACTAATCATTTTGGTCAAGTCCTTATTCTTGCACAAACCTAGATCAAGAAAACTTGCACTTATCTTCTCTTCCATGGGCCTCTGTGACCACTATTTGAGTCAACTCAGAGTCCCTCCTTGTCTTTGACACAAGCTGAGGCCACACTAGGACAGCTAGACTCTTTCCTGGCAACTCTCCAGCTGACCACAAATATATGAGCGAGTCCAGCCTAGATCAGACCCATGTTCAGCCTGAATCACGTCACCCAGCCAACTCAGATTCATGAGAGATACAAAATGGTGGTTGCTTTCAGTCGCTCAATTTTGGAGTGATCTGGTACACAGTAATAGTTAACTAATAAAAGCAAGCAGTGACATTTAGTTTCAATGTAAGTGTCTTCAAACACTTTTGAATCCTCAAAACAAGTTTATGGCCTCTGCAATCGGAAAGTTGTGAACTAAACACCTTGAGTTTTGGCATTCTATGAAAAAAATCTGTAATTCCATAATACTGTGATTAATAAAAAACAAATTTAAATAATTTAACTAGTTTAGGTAAATAAGATATTTTTGCTTTTTCAAAAGTTAGGTTAAAAATTAATACAGTATGAGTTTCCTTGGGTTGTGATCAAAGAATATATGCCATCCATCTAGCAACAGAAATATTAATAATTGGCAATATTTACTAAGTGTTTACTCTGCATGGTCTGTACGCTAAGCATTTAGTCTTCATTCTATTTTTAACCCTGGGTGACACCCAATCTGTACTTTCTACAGGGAATCCATACATTCGTAGGATCTAGTCTGATTAAGGATAAACCCACAGAGTGCAAGCTGTCACATCACATCAGAGTCAGTTTGCAGACTGCCAATACCCAGAGCTGATCTAAGATATGGCAGAACAGCTGTGGCAGCCCCTGGGAAACAGATATTCAGAGAGATCTAAGCACAGAGTCAACAGGATGATGTTTTGCAGTGACTGGTACATGGAGAAAATTGCATTGAGGTGTCCATTGGAGGGGTTGCCAATCTTCCTAAAAGCCTAAGGAACCAGATTTGGGAAAGATATTCAAGTGAGAGTCTCCTTACTAGACCCAAGGAAGCTGAACTTTTGCTTCATGAAGTTTCAAGCCAGAACAAGTGTCCACTGCAGGAAGCTGTTGACACAAAAGAAGTGGAACAAACCAATTTTACTCTCTGTTCACGGTGTATTTATATACATTCTTCAGGAGTATCTGGGGAATATGTTTAAAAATACAGATTACTAAGTTTAATTCTTACAGTTTCATATTCAGTTCATCTGAGGTTGGGCTCAGTAATCTGAATTTTTAATAAGCACCCTCTTTGAGCTTTATAGTTAAGCAAGTTTGGGAAACACTGCTTAGATGACACAGGGGTTAGAGCATCAAGATTCATTGCAGGGGCAGCAAGGGAAGATGCAACTATGTAGCAGGTTTACAAAGCTGAAGCAGTAAAACTATAGGCAAAACTGAACAAAACAAGGCTAGAAAGGAGAGACTGTGTGAAACAAGGGGCAAGTATTTCCAGGCCAAGGAGTACTGAGAAACAACTGGTGTCATACTTTTCTGTGTGGCCTCTGGTAATGATTCATTCATTCACTCATTCATTCATTCTGCAAATATTGAGTGTTACAGTATCAGGCACAGATCTGGGTTTGCCAAATTAAAAGGTTTTGTTATAAATTACCCAAGTCTTCAAGGGTGTCACAGTCTAACAGGAGAGAGAAACATAACCAAGTAATTGAAAAAACTCACGGTTTTGGTGTTGTAATAAAAGCAGAAACAAAATGAGATAGAAGTAGAAAAGGGAGTAATCAGCTCTATTAGGAGAAAGGAGAGGTCAGAAAAGACTTCAGTAGGGCTTGGTCTTATAGATGAAAAAGTGTGTATGATAATGCACACTTTTAAAGGACAGTGAAGGACATGTCAAGTAAAGGGGCCTGCATGTGCAAAGGCATGGAAAGAATCACGCACTTTCAGTGAAGGGAAAAAAAAATACATTGTGGCTAGAAGGTAGATACCAGATGGGAGGAGAGGATGACACCAAGTAAACTGGGGTCAGGTAATAAAAGTATTTTGTGATCTTATACTAAGAAACTTGGAAACAAGCCTGAACTATATAAAGAATCAATTCACCCATCTAGGCATATTTTAAACAAATAATCGCCAGTTTTATTTTCAGAATTTTTTTTTTACGTTTAATGCAACACATACTCTGTATATTATCACTTCGATATATACTACAGATTGAATTGTGTCCTGCCCCATTCATATGTTGAAGGTCTAACTCCCAATGGGATGATATTTGGAAGTGTTGTCTTTGAAAGGTAATTAGGTTTAGATGACGGTATGCCCGCATGATAAGGGTAGGAGAGGAAGAGAGATCAGAGCTCCGTTTCTTGCCACCATGTGAGGACTTTCTCACCACCACGTGAGGACACAGCTGGAAGATGGTCATCTACACGTCAGTATGAGAGCACTCACCAGAAACCAAATGTGCTGGAAATTGTTCTTGGTTTTCCTGCCTCCAGAACTGTGAGAAATAAATAATTTTTTGTGTAAGCCACTCATGGTAAGGTTTTGCAATAGCAGCTTCACCGGAATAAGACAATGTACAAGTTTACTCTGCTTATATTTCTGTGCAGAAGGTGGGTGGGGTATCTAAAAGATGCTACCACCCCCCTACCCCTCACCTTGCCTAATTTACAGTTAAACACCATTATGAGATTGAGATAAAGAACTGTGTGAATAATTAGGGCACCATAGGGTAGGGAATTGGTGAGAAGTAAAACTTAGAAAAATTACTTAAAGTAGAAGAAATATTGGTAAGAATAGGTAGTTACATGTTAGGTGAATCACATTGTTCCACGGTGAGGACTAGGATAGCTGGTGACACACCTGTCATATTTTCATTGTTAATCTTTTCATTATGTTCACTCTTACTCAGACATTTCCATTAGAATGGCCATCTTCCATTAAAGGCTATTTCTATTCTTACAGTACTCTCAGTGTCAAGATTCATGAGGTCAAATGTGAAGATAAATTTGTTGGTTAAGCTATTCTCTCCTGAGGGCAAGAAGCTTAATCATTTTTTTTTTCGTTTTGTACTGACCTTGTCTTGTCTGGAGATGAATCAATGAATCAAGTTAGGAATGGTAAATCATGAATAAATGATTTATGCTTGTCTTGATCAAATATGATAGATTGCCTGGGTTCCTGACTATTACTGTATATAAAAATTTTTATAATATACAAGTGACTGTGCGTTGGAGAAAAAACTGAGAGTTTCCTCCAAGGATATAGTCCTGTGCAACACTGTAAACGTTATTCCTAGCAAGCCAGTCCTTGAGAGAATAATGGCTAGATATAACCAACTCAATATTATTTTTTCAAGCAATTAATATATTCTTCTCCATTCTCTCACTTTTTCCTTTCCTTTTCCACTTTTTTTTGTCTTTTTAAGCAGCCTTACCAAAATCCTATATGTAATCAGCAATTCAAAATTTATTTAGTATAAAGTTTCTTACTGATCTACTCACTCAAATTTCTAGAAAGTTCTCCACAGTTTTTGACCAGTAATGAACTAAGAGGGAATTCACTGTAGTAAGAGATGCTGTCAGAGATGAACTAAGAACTAAATGATTGGATTTCCTCTGGATAATCTCTCATCTGCCATGAGTTTCTGGGATAGATGAGGGAGGGATGAAAAGGAGATGGCAGCCAAAGAAAGCAAAGCTAATTCAACTTTTCAGACTAATACCTCCTGGAGAAAACCCAATAAATTTCCTAACCTGTTTTGCATAGTTTTCACATGATCCTTTTAAAAGAATAAATTGAGAGATGATTGACAAATGATTATCTTACTCCGGACTTTGGGAATGTATGTCACACACAGTATGTTAGAAGCAGAGGTTTAGGATGGAAAAGATTTTGCTTACCTTGGAAATTGAAATAACTATAGTTCTTTATAAATGTTATTATATAATGGAAAGCACTATGTGTCATAAAAGTTGCTGTCATCAACAAAGTAGAAATCACGGCAACAGTTTGAATTATGTGCTTGGCAATCTGAGTTCCCTATTCAATCATTTTGTTTGGTCTTAAAAAATATGTGAACAGCATTCAGCATAAGATATAAATCTATATCTTATATAATTTCTGTACATTAAATATTATAGAGAATAAATGTGCCTTTAATGTCTTAAACACATTGTTAGCTTTAAGAGGGGATGCATTACTTTGACAGAATACGTAAAATGTAATTTGTACTGTATATCCTAGGGTATTGAAAAATATCCATGAAAAGAAAGATTCAGAGGGACTTGGGAAAATATATTAAATTGATGAAACCCAGAGACCTTAGAAAGAGCACTGTGATTTTTCTATTCTATCCCAAAGGGGAACATCTTGACCCCACTTTATGTCAATCATAGAAACATCCCTTGCTCTAATAAATAGTAAAAAGTTGTTTTGTTTTTCTTTCAGTCTTTCCTGGGCTTTATTTTCTTTCTGATAATCTGATACTTTAAGTTTCATTCTAGGCACTTCTATGGATCTCTAACTTTCGGAAACCATTTTGTATTTTAAGTTCTCAGACTCCCTTAACGTTTGCTATCAATGAGTTTTCAGACACATTTCTTTCTACAAGAAAGAAGCAGAGGGCATTTTAAGGATAATTTAACACAGTTAACTGGTTTAGGTAACCACAATTGTAAGATGACCTCAAAGATTTCTACCTCCTGATGTATAGGTCTCCCCCCTTGAATATAGGTACTACCTATAAATATACTGGCGGTCACTCCTATGGTTATCTTATATTACATGGCAAATCTTGAAGGGATTATTCATTGATATAATCAAAAAGGAGATTATCCACAGTGAGCTTCATCAAATTAAGTAAGCCTTTCAAAAGAGAGATTAGTCATTTCTTCAGTTTAGAGACATTTTCCTGCCATCATGAATTATATGGCTGCAGGAAAGTGAATGAGCTTGGAAGGAGACCCCAAACTGTGGTCTGGCTGACCTCTTACTGCAGCATGGTGAGACTCGGAGCAGTGGACCCCACTAAGCTGTGCCTGGCTTACTGACCTACAGAAATTGTGAGATAATCGATGATTGTTATTTTAGGATGCACCGTTTGTGGTGATTTGCTTATACCAATAGAAAACTCACACAAGGATTATCAGGAGCATATCAGTATGGGTTTTCAGATAAACAGAATTATTGGAGATAGTATGGTTGATCCTTGAATGCACCAGAGTTAGGAGCACCAAACCCCTGCACAGTCAAAAGTCAACAAATAACATCTGCATCCTCCAAAACTTAACTACTGTGCCTTGGTATCTCAGGGTATTGGTTCCAGAACCACAACGGATACCAAAATCTGTGGATACTCAAGGACATTACATAAAAAGCATACATGAATACATACAGTTAGCTTTCTACTTTTGCAACTCAATTCCCAGTTGCAGATCACAAATCAGAAGGCTGAGAATTCCCAAGATATACAGCTAGAGACTTAGGGGAGCCAATGGTGTAAGTTCCAGTTCAAGTCCAAAAGCCAGCCAGGAAAAGACTGATGTGCCAGCTTAAGACAATCATGCAGAGGGAGAAATTTCTCTCTTACTCAGTTTTTATTTTGTTTTGTTTTCATTTTTTTGTTTTATTGGGGTTTGGGGGTTTTTTTGTTTGTTTGTTTTGTTTTGTTTTGTTTTGTTTTAGTCTACTTAGGCCCAAGGGATTGGATAAAACCCAGTCACATTGGGGAAGGCAATCTGCTTTACTCAATCTATGGATTCATCCAGACACACCCTCACAAACACACTCAGAATAATGTTTAATCAAATATTTGGGCACCCTGTGTTCCATCCAAGTTGACACATAAATTAAACATCATAAGAGATGACAAACAGAATAGCTTTAGCAGATACTAGACATGTTCTGTGGATCTACTTTAGATTATGTCCAATCCATGGCAGAGATTGAGCAAACAGTTCCAAAGTTTGTCTATAGGTCTAGAGAGCTTATTCCATTCTTTTAATATTAATATTCATGCTTTTTTTCTCTGTATTATTTCTTAAAACTTAATATCTATTCATCCTTTCAAATAAATTACTAAATAACTACTATGATCCTAAGTGTCTTTGGGTCAAACCAAGGTTAGATACTCAACAGACCCATTCTTTAAAACATTTAAAATGCCATATATATTACTTAATTTAAACAAACTAGCATACCTATTATGTGCAAAATAATGCATTAGATACTATGAATAATATAAAGAAGAATTAAACTGAGGCTTTGTTTTTAAGAAATATAATATCTGGTGGATGTTAACAGAATGACACACAATAACACCAGTAGGCTAGCACAAAAGCCTTAGCAACACTCTGTGAGACTATGGGAATGAAGAGATGAAATCTGTAGGGAAGATCAGTTCTAACTAGGTAGATGTAGGTTTCAGGGTAAAGGTAATATTTAAAATCAACTTTGAAATATGGAGAGGATTTTGAAATGTGGAGATTATGTTAATAGACAAGCAAATGATTGGACCATGTTGGTGGTAAGTAATTTTCAAGGCACAGGGACCGTAAAATAACATGGCATTTGAACTCAGAAGACTTCAATTTGTATGTCAACTAGTTTACTTATGATCAAACTTCTGAACCCAGGAGTTTTGACCAGAAAATGAGGATAATATTCAATCCTGTGTACATGCTATAAAAATCAAACAAGATCATGTGACTTGCTTGATTATAGCAAAACTTTTATTTTCCAAATCACTGTTTCTCACTGTACCCTGGCAATTCCCTATCAACACCAGGCTAAGGAGCTTCTTAAAGGAGATCTCTGTGTGATTCCATCATTTCTTTTACTTTTATTAAAAACAGTCATTTCAATTCAGACTTTGTTTCAAACTTTAAAAAATATTTATCTTATATTTGATTCAAAGCTTTCCTTTTTCCTCCAGCACATAGACCTTTGGCTCCAACAGATGGATCAGAAGGGAAAGGGAGAAGAGTGCACTCTTACCTAGTCTCTCCTCTGTGTTCCTTTTTGTGTTTCCTCTTATGGTACTGGTCTTGGGACAGGGTAAATAGAATGATAAATTGATCAATTCACAGAAAAGAGCAAGAAATGTTTTCTACAGGATTTTAATAATCTATAAGAAAGTTGGATGTTTTTTTCTTTTCTACTTATAGTGTCTTTGTAAGCATATTCTTTTATGTTCTTATAAATATATGAGTTGAATCTTTTGAATTTGGTCACATGGTTTCTGGAGAGAGGCAGGGCAGGGTGAGGTGGTTGTTATGACTTCAGGCCGAAGGGCTCTCCCTCTCCTTCTACACCAGGACAGTGCTTCCTTCTGATATTATGGCACCGATGAATATATACTGATTCTCTGAAACGATCTTGGTTCAGAAGGGCTGATCCCTCCAGCTCGGTTCTTTCCTGATTTTACCATAAGCTGCCATCAACAAGTGACCTAGCTCTTGTCACATTTTTTTCTGATGTTTTCTGAGCTCTACCTCTTCTGAGTCCCCTGGACAATCTTCAAGCCCACTTTCTCTTCCCTCTCCAGTACTTATGTAACTAAGAAAACTTGGGCTTGGCCACATAGCACATTGATGCATGACCCAACAGTTGATGTGGAAAGAAACACGTTTTTATTTTCAGGATTCCAACTTCGATGGGGTACTGGAGCACTCCTGCTCAGAGTCCTCCTCTCACACAAAACCCAGCACTTCCCTTGTGCCCTAAAAGGCTATAAGCCGAAACCACGCCCAGAAGTTCCCCATATTGTTATCTGTTTTTAAGCCAGGTGTGCAAGCAGGTCTACGCTCCCTCTGGAAGGTGGTCCTGTAGGTTTCAGAGCCGCCATCCTCTCACAGCAGCTCTCTCCTTCGGGATCTGGGATGCATTTTCTCAGCCTCCATGTAATGGTTCAGGGAAACATGTGCTGGGTTACAGTGGATTATAGTGGAGTCCAAGTCAGCACACGTCCCAGGAGAGCGGCTTTTCTGTACGTCCATCAGAGAGGAAGAAGCCTGCATTCCCAGTCACAGTTCAGTCCGTGCCTGTTTAGGAAGCCCCAGCGCAGCTCCATCAGCTCTCTCCTTACACCCTCTCCTCCTGCATGGCTCCTTCTTTCTTCCTACACCAGGCAGTACAACGGAAATGTCCTTCCCTTTCACCCCACCCTCATTTAAATGCCCGACCCAGAACTTCCTATGTGACTTCATTTCTGGCCCGTCCTGTGATGTGCTACTTTGGCCAGTTCCCCTGTATTTTTTACTTTCTTTCGACTGTCATTTTTAGTCAGGGCAAGTGTTTCTTGTGACACAGGGGGCTCTGCCTCCCCTGACTATGTCACAAGTCACTATATGCTCTTCCAGTCATGTACACCTTCCTCTGGGGCAGCAGAACAACTATTAACTTGCCATTGTTATGCAAAGTATCTTAAAGTTATCATCCACTCCCCCTTCCCCTAATCAAGGTTTTTAGGGAATACGCTCTGCTATTTTCAGGCCCCTCCTCTTCTGCACCATTAAATTTAGACTGCTCCATCTCAGCTGAGCTCATGGCACTTACCTCTTAAGACAGGCCTTGCTTGTTTTTGTTTTTTCCTACTATAGATGCAGAAGGATTTATTTCATTAATTTATTATAGGTGGATGTGCAGTTTTTATCTAACTCATCAATATCCTAAATAACAATGCACGTGACATCCTAATGGGTGAATCTCTCTTTCTGTATTTGGTTTTCGAATGTGAATATTTTCCATAGGTTTCTGAGACCTTCCAGGGATTAGACCCCTTTGCAGTCCTTTTCATCTCACAGTATCATTTTAATGTTCTGAACGGGCTTCCTGCCAGCCTCGGACTTTGTTCACTTAACGTCCAATTTGGAGCTTGTAAGCTTTCTTCAGATTTAAATAAATATATAATCTGTGTGTTTCCTATTTTTCTTTCCTTTTTTTCAGAACATTTCAGTATGCGGAAATACTGAAATCGAAACTCCTGCCATGTTCCTGTGGGAAGCACATCTTAATTGAATTTTATGACTCTATATCTAAACATATCTCCCAAATTTTAAAATATATTTAACATAACACTCCAATCTGCTTTCTTTTTGGTAATTAAAAGTTTCTGTTAGACCCTATGGCCCCTAATTTGTACAAACTGGGGTGGCAGGTGTAGACAAAAGGTGAGTTTATGAGAATGGCAAATGCCTTAGCATGTAGGTAGACCACATTAGTCTTCTGTGCATAGGTACTCTCCATGTGTCCCACATATGGGCAATCTTCTAGAATGCCCTGCTGTCCTTCTGATCCAAGTTCCTTCACTTGTTGTTTAAACATGGAGGCAAGTACTTCAGTGGGGCTGTATGGACAAGGAGGAGGTAGTATATAGCAGATGCTGACCCACCTGGGTGTTAATGCTTTTGGTCCTGGTTTTCACCCTCTTAGTTGCTCCTGGCTCTCCTCAGCGAGGCTATACTGCTCACCTTTTTTGATATTCCTATTCTCTATGCACTCTTATGATTTCTGGAATTTCTCATGTTTTCCATGTTTCCGAAAGTAGAAAATGGAGTGATTTCCAAGGAAAAGATACAGATGCACCTACCTCTAAGGATGGAGGTGACATTGGTGACGATTTGAAAAAGTACAGACACTCCCTTCTCTTGCAGCTCTCCCCTGAGGGGCAGCACTATTATAGTGGTCCACTGGCCTGACACCTAACTAACCACATACAACAGAGCCTTTGCTGAGCATGTTGCAACGTTCACGCATTTTGAAGTATGTTATTCACTTTCTCTTACCTTCTCCAGGCAAGAGGAACACCCAGACTTCTTCTTGTATTTATTTTTTTTAACCATATATTGAAGAAATATATACTGGTTGCTCACTTGGTGCCACATACATGAGGCATTTATGATAAAATGGTGAGCAAATGAGACATTGATACTATATTCATGAAACCTACATTCTAGTGGGGAAATCAATCACAAAAGTAAAATTACAACTGAAATAATTTCCATGACAAAAAGTACATGTTGCTATGGAAACAAACATGAGTATTTTAAGAATATTTTTTAAAAATTCTGACCTGAGGATATGTTTATTGATGAGAGAGAGAGAAACATCGATATGAGAGAAAAGCATCAATCAATGTGCCCTAACCTGAGATTGAACCTGCAACCTCTTGGCATGTGGAAAAATGCTCCACCAACTGAGCCACCTGTCAGGGCCAAAAATAAGAGCATTTGATATATCCTGGCACAATTTCATGAAAAGGTGAATACCTATTTGCAATCTGAAAAATGAGCAGGAGGGACTAACTAGCAAAGGAAGGTAAGAGCATCCCAGTGGTGGCAACAGTATATGTAAAGCACGGTGTCACCACACTTCTGGAAAATTTCAAGATTAAAAAAAAAGGCCAGTGAGACCAGAAGATGGAAAATTAGACCTGCAGGTAAGGCCAACATATACAGGGCAGCATAGGACTTATATGAAGGTTAATCTTATGTTACCTTACTTGTACCACAGTATGTCATCTCTTAAACATGACTTTTAGTGTGCCTGTGAGGCTGTTTCTGGGAGAAATTAACATTTGAATTGGTGGACTGAGTAAGGCAGGTGGCCTTCCCCAATGTAGGTGGGTACCCACCAATCCCTGGAGGATCTGAAAAGAAGAAAAAGAGGAAGGTTGAAATTGCTCTGCTTGGCTATGGGGCTGGGATATCAACGTTCTCCCACTCCTGGTTCTCAAGCTTTAGACTCTAAAACCAATACCATTAGCTCTCCAGCTCTCACGCCTTCTATATAAACCACCAACTGCCCTAGATGTCTACCTTGCAGATGGCAGATCATGACACTTCCCAGCCTCCATAGTTATATGAGCTAATCTTTATAATAAATATCTTTATAGGTAGATGATAGATAGATAGATATCCTATTGTTTCTGTTTCTCTGTATAACCTCAATACAACATATTAAGTGTTAATTGCTTATAGAATTATGAGATAAAATAATTTTATTCTTAAAGCTTGGAAGGTGTCATTGATGAAGGTCAATGAGCTAGTCTATTACTTATTCCTTTGTAGAGGACCTGTTGTAATTCTATATTTAGAAAATTTTGCTTTGTCTTATTTTTTGGAAATTTTAGGATTATCTAAATTTGGTGCTTTAAAATTTTACACCTATGATGACAAAATGTTTATTGTTTTTTTAAAGGATTTTATTTATTTATTTTTAGACAGAAGGGAAGGGAGGGAGAAAAAGAAGCAGAGAAACATCATGTTGGTTGCCTTTGGCACACCCCTTACTGGGGACCTGGCCTGCAATCCAGGCATGTGCCCTGGTTGGGAATCGAACCGGTGACCCTTTGGTTCACAGGCTGGCACTCAATCCACTGAGCCACACCAGTCATGGCAAAATGTTTATTCTTTTTGCTGGGAAATCAGTAGGACTTAAAAATGAATGTGTTTTCATTTTACCAAATTATTCCTCATTATTTTTTGTTAGTTTTCTCCCTAAGTTTTTCTGTTCTTTTTCACAAACTCTTGCTTTTTGTGTTTAATTAGCTTTATTAAATGAAATTTTAATAAAAATCCTCCAATTTAAAATACACATTCAATGATGTCTTGACAGATTTACACAACTGTGTGATCCCCACCACAATCAAGATATAAAACATATTAATTACCTCAAAATTTGCCCCCTTATACATTTTGCAATAAATCTCTTATCCTAATATCTAGCTCTCAGCATTCTCTGTTCCAGTTCAGTCACTATAGATTTGCCTTTTCTACAATTCTACATAAATGCAACATTATATGATAAATTGTGAAACAGTTTCTAAGCACTAGCACAGTGGTAAAATCTGCTGGATTGACCTGCCACACATACATATATTCAACTGGTAAGGAGACACCACCCCAGATGAATTTTGAAACTTTATTATACATAGCACAACAGGCAGTATAAGGTTCATGTTCTCATCCATTCACTGGTTCTCCCAAGTCCTATGCTATGGTGTGAAGGTGGGCCCAGGCAAGTGCTACACACCGGTGGATCTGCTTAACATCTGAGCCACCCTGAGCTGAGGATACCGCCAATCTTTTAAAGTGGCTGTCAGCAAAATCTACTCAAACTTTGCCCAAAGTGAGAGAAAAGATTTTTTGACACGGGTGAGAAAACAAATCTGCCCTACGACCTGGATGAAGACACTATACCTTGCTTCTAAGGATTCTGAGTATCAGACATCCTTGAAAAGAAAGCCCTCAACAAAAGCTATCACAAAATGTATAGAAATGCCATGGAGAATTGTTTCCCAGCACTAGATTTCCATATATAGCTCATTTTACTTAGCATAATGCTCTTGAGGTTCATTCACATTCATACACATGCGTGCATGCACACACACACACTCACAAAATTTTCACCTTTTTATTCCTGGGCATTAATCTATTGTATGGATATACCACAGTGTGTTGTAATATTACAATAGTCAATGGATATTTGGGTTGTCTCTAGTTTATTAAGGTCAAGAAGTGTGGACGGTTTTTTGTTTTTATTGTTGTTGTTACTGCTTCCTCTAGAGGAAGCAGAGGGAGGAAGTACAGGTTCCCAGACTTCTGATTATCCCTGTCTTGGTTCTTTAACCCCTGTGAGCAGTGGTCTACCAGCAGCAACTAAGTCTCTGAGAGTGTCAGTAGAATGTTGGCTCCTGGGTTATCACAGAATCCAGGCTTCATGCCTCCTCAACCCTAAGACCAGTAGCAGTGTCCCGTAGCTACTGATCTCTGAGAGAAACAGTACTTTCACATTTTTGTTATACTAGCCCTTTCAGTGCTTGTGTGATTATTTTCCTGTTTTAAAATCCCCTTTGTGTGAAATAGTTATAACACCAAGTGCAATGCAGGGATGAGAAAGTGTTGGCACTGAGTAGGATGTTACCTGTGGAGATGGAGGAGTGTGCAGTGGAGCCAGCACAACTTGCTGACAAATCAGATGTGGGGAGTAAGGAAAATAAAAGAATAAAATATGATTCTTACTTTTGGTTAGAGAATTTGGTGTATTTGCTGAGAGAGTGAAGAAATCAAGAGGGGTAAATTGGGTAAGAAATATAACTGCACTGAAATTATATCTGTGGACATTTAGGATGTCAGAGAATGCCTTGTAAGAATGTCTCTGCCTTTATACAAATAGTATAGTTGAAGGAGGAGAGAAGAAAAACACTGCCTACAAAATTGTGTCATTTAAAAGTCAGATTAGGTTAGTGATTATAACTGTGGGCTGCAGGATCAACCATCTTATTAGGATTTTATGTAACTTTGAGGATTTTATTTTTAATCCAGAAAACTAGTAAGAATGCCACAATATATATACATGTTTCCACAGCCCAAATTGGTAAGGGAAGATATAAATAAATAAGAATAATAGAGGAAGAAAGAAATAAGCAGTGCGTATTTGAGAGAAAAAAATGGAAGGTAAGGAAAAAAATATGATAAATTTTATAGAATGTTGTAGAATAAGCCTGAACAAGGCTTATTCTTATTTAGGTATAATACACATTACATAAAGATAATTCATTAATAATACATACTAATAACTTATTAATTTTGCACATTTAAAATGTTGTGTACACTTTAATAAAACACATTATAGCAGTGATTTTCAAATGCATTTAATATTTTAAGTGGGTATTTTAAATATTACCATTTCACTGTACATACTCATTACATTTATGAATTAGAACATATTTCTTAAGAGATGCCTTCATTCCATAATATTATGTTTTAAATTATGTGCGAATATTTAAGTAAGCAAAATATAAAATATTGACTCATATTGTCAATGTACTATTCCAATCCAATTTGTGTCACTCCAAATCACAACATACTTTCCCAAATAAGTTTCATATTGAGTGATTTGAGTAATATGTATTGATAAAACATTGTAAAATCAATTGAAATCACACTTAGGCTGAATATAGAACACACTAAATTCCTGATGGACACCCACACATTGTAGAGATTAGACATTCACCTCTATACAGTAATTTCAAAACATAGACCATGCCTCTAAATCAATGTCATTAAAAATCAATCACAACAAAGACAATGACCACGAAAATTTCTTCACAATGAAATTTTCTAAGTCACAGATAATATAAAATTTTCTGTGAAAGGGTTTCTGAGTCACAGATAATAATCAAATTATTTCGAATAACATTCCACACTGTAACAGTTGAGTGCAATTTAGTCACTGAGATACCTTTCAGATATATTTGTTTTTAATTAAAGCAGATTTAATTGGAGAGATTGCCCTCCACATTTTATGTCAAGTTAATTTATAAATCTCCTAACCTTCACATTATTTTATAGCTGTCTTTTTTATTGTTATACAACTGAGAAATTTTATTTATTATATAATTTTATGTAACTCAATATTGCTACATGGCAGACATGATTTTAAAAATGCATGGTATATACTGACATACCAAACACATAGGGAAAACTATTTTCAAAATAATATTGTTCTTTTAGATGTCTATAAAAACAAATTATCCTTTTAAAATGTTCTAAAAAACTTTCTGTTTTCAGAATAAAATTCTGTTCATGTTTTTCAAGTAGCATGTTAGAATGCATGGGATATTTGCAATTAGAAGTTTCTGTGTGAAATGTAAATGAAATACTAAGTCACCTAATAGTGTCCCATCTCAGTTTCTAAATGGAATTATTTATAACATCTTTGGAATATAATCATGTGAGCTACACTTAACCATCTGGACATTTTGTTTCCTGCAGACAATTTCCAGTGGTATAGTAAAACATTTTGTTTGTTTCATGTTAAACAGACATGATGAAATTGTCTTTATAGAGTAATTGCATTTTTCTGACTTTCAAAATAAGGTAGTCCATTTGCAGCAGCTTGATATAAAGGAAAACAAATAATTAATATTAATAAAATGCTATCACATATACTGAAAACATGATTCAACAATGGCTAAGAATTTCAAAAGATAAAACACACTCCAAACAGGGTTCATTTGTGTTGTAACATACTCAATAACAATTTTTTGAAGAAGCTGGAGAGTTTTACTTAGTGAGCCTAGATAATTTAAAAATTACACATTGTGATTGAAAAACATATGTAGTTCATTAAAATAGCGACACTAACTGCACTTCTCTAGCTAAACTTCTTTCAGATGTCAAGTTCATACTTTAATTAGAACAAAAGACCTACATTAACTTCAATGCAACATAATAATTCACAATAATGATTGTATATAATCTCTCGAGCTTGTTGGAATATAATGCACATGACATATGGTATAGTATAGGCACTTGAGTGGTCCTCTGGGGACTGAGGTTGTGCATATTAATTAGCCCCTGGAAAATAAAATCTGTCTCCCTCTTCAAAAAGCTACCTCAGTGCTTATTGGCTTAAGACATCAAAGGAATTAGACAGAATACTGTTAGGCTCTGTCTACACTCATCTAAGCTTTGTCCAGATGCAGGCACTGAAACAACTGCTCCTGAGTTAATTTTTGTTAGAATCCTCTTATGAAATTAGAGTAACCATACATTTCTTTGGCTTCGATGATTGTATTTTGGCTGAAAACATCAAAACTACCATTTTGGATACAGAACACTATATAACTATATACTTCAAAGAGAAAATAACCTAAGCAGAAATATTAAAATTTGAAGCAGATTCTTTTTCTTGAATGCTACCTGAAAGTGCTTCAATTTAATCCTTAGCTTTCTAAATTCGGATACAATCTATATAAGATTATAAATGTCTTTAAGAAATATGTCATCTCATAACAAGCAAGGCCTCAAGATTCTTGACAGTCCCAGGTATGCTAAAGGCTCTCCAGTACACATCTTCAAAGGATAATGAAAAGGTATTATGGAAATAAGACTGGCTGATTTACAGAGAAATGCATATTGAGTCAATAGGTCTTAAAATACTTTCTCAAGGTTAAAAAAAAAAAGCAAGCCTAATCTCGCTGCTAAAGTACAACTAGAAAACAGAAAGTAAAGTGGACATGGTGATGACCAAAAATGGTTGAATTATAAAAACTTATTTCACAACTCTTTTTTTAAATTCATATCACTTCAAATTTTGAATTTCATAAACAAACCCACTTAACTAAAACATATTTGCACTTAATAGAGTGCTTAGAACTCTGAAGTTTCTTAAGATCTTTCAGAGTAGCAGATCCTAATGAAGCTTTTTAAAAGCTAGCATTTAAACACGTGGAAGAAATAAAGATTCACTACTGCAGCTAGACAGAAACAATTTTCTCAAATACCACATTGTTTGTTTATTTCCCCCCCTGGGTTTCCTCTGTGCTCCTATGATGAAGCTATTATGTTGTTGATGTATTTATTGGAATATGTGGACTCATTTCACTTCATTTCAACACATGGATTGGCAGTTTAAAATAATTCCTTTCTATTAAGAGAATGTGTAACTAGAACTCAGTTAAATAGCCTATTAAACCAAAAAGGTGACAATGTGCTATTCTCAGAGAAAGCTTACTTTTTGTAGTAATTAATTACCCATACCACACAGTGTCTCAGAATATTTTTATCTAGGTCTATCAATTTACTGTGTAATTATAGTTTTTCATTTGAGGCAAAGATGCTGATTCATCATTAGGCAGATGGTAATAAATCATAGTTTATTTTCTTTTTATAATATTTATCTTTCCAATGGGGAAACCTACAGTATGTACCATATTTATTTAACTTAAAATGTCAACTAGTTATTCTAAGTTTTTAAGGATGATATAAAACTGTGGTTGTAAATCCAAGCATCTGTTCATTTTATTCTTCCCGTGAAATTATATAGGCATTTTGAGGAGGAAATTGTGTGACATGTGGCTTCTGTTCACTTTTTACTATTTTACATCTAGGTGTCATGATGTTCTACAATGGCACATTGATTTTTAATGCTTTTATAGATATCTCCTAACTTATCCACACATGTACACTATTGTTGGGGTACAGGGGCCACCATCATAAGGAATGATGCAATTTCTTTCTTCCAACTTCATTAAACCGGCACAGTGGCAAACTGCACAGTCTCATCAGTTATGCAGAAATACATTATATTCTCAAGTCTATTACTTTCTATAGCCAAATAATTCCTCTGATGTTTTCCATAGCACTCGGTGTGAAGAACACAGAACTTGATACCGGAGGGCTTGCTATCAGAAAAACATATCTCAGATATTTTTATTAGCTGTAAACTTTCAACCAGTCACACTCAACTAAGTTTCCACATTAAAAAAAAAAAAAGGTTGTTGTGGGTGTCCAATTAACAAAAACAAAAACATGCAAACATTACCTGATATGCAGCGGACACTGCTGTTAGCTATGTCTGCATCCATTTTTGAGAGATACAATGCTTATTTTTACCTCCTCTCTTTCACTCATAGCAAAACTTCAGGTATCTCTTGTTATTTTGACTTTTTTTTAGATAATGTTGCTGAATAATGTTGTCTCAGGACCCATAATTAATGTAGGTTAAAAATGTTTAAACTTCAGAGTTCATAATGATCATCTGGGAATCCTGCTGAAGATGAAAAGTCCTCACAGTGCAGAATCCATATTTCGACAAATGCCGATTTAGATTGTTGGCTTAATGCAGAGCTAAAATACGGTCTCATAAAAGAAGGGGAAGGGTCATGAAAGAACATGCATGAAGGACCCACTGACAAAGCCAAATGGGGAAAGGATTGAGGGTGGGAGATGGGGAGGGGTGAGGCTAGGGAAAGTGGTGGTGGGAAAATGTTGACAAAGACAAAACAAACAAAACAAAACAAAACAAAACAGAAAAAATAGGTGGAGGCTAAGAATAGTAGAGGAAATTGAGAAGCCAAAGAACTGATATGTACAACCCATAAACATGAACTAAGAGGTGGGGGGATGATGGGATGGGGTGCAGGGTGGAGGAGATAAAGGCAAGAACAAAATGGGACAACTGTAATAGCATAATCAATAAAATATATTAAAAAAGCATTTAACTCAATGCCCTCCTTCATACTTCTGGTATCATGTAGAAACCCTCCCCACTTCCTCCTGAGTACCCAGTTCTTTGCCTGGATTCCGTGGGAAAGTTTTGTTTATCAGGTGTAATCAGAGAATGAGCTAATCCTTAATTAAGGCAGTGATTCCAGTTCATGCAGTGTTTGATAGAATGGCTCATTTCATAGGACTGCTGGAAAAGATTGTTTATAACCTTAGCATCTCAGAGAGAGCTGGATTTACTGCATGACAAAGCAGAGAAGCTTAAATTTCGGTAGTGCTTTTGCTACAAGCTAAGTATGTGACTATATCCAAGTTTCTTAATCACTTTGGCTACAGTTATTGCACCTGATAGGGTGATGATGCTTTTCCTGGCTGAAGGTAATACCTCAGGGCAGAGACCTGAAAGTCTCTTAGGCTTCCTTTTAACTCCAGAATACATGCTCTTCCACAAAGGGCAGCATCCTAAATGCACCTTTCTTGAACCCAAGTTCCAGTGGTGCACACTTGTCACATTCTTGGCAGAATAACCATTTACAGTTTATTGTATCTTGACACAATTCTATGTAGGAAGGATTGTGAGAATTAACAGGCACCCAGATATTTCAGCAAGAATTAAATCCTACTATCAATTCACCAAAAAACACCTGTTAACTTGCATAGGATTCTATGTACTTGGATCAATGGGAAAAAAATTAAAATGATAGAAATTTGGAGGAACCTGAAGTAATCAGACCATAGCAGTATTATTGTTCCTAGTTAGGAGTTTTTGTTGCAGTCAAAAGATACAGAGCAGCATCTATAAAACTGGTGTAGATCTGTTTTAATTATAATTTAGTTTCTTCACATAATCTCTTAAACAGACTAAGGAAAACATGTTACTCCATAGTGAACTTCAGTTCTAATATACCAAATAGCATATAATTTAGAGGTGAAGACTACATAAGATTGAGACTTTTATCTGTGCAATGTGGTTTACCTACGTACACAATCATTAAGCAAAAATGTACAAAGAAAAATATTTTGTGCTTTCAATGCTCTTATAACCTATGGGTGTGAATTTGCTTAGGATTTTGTTCTAAAATGATAACATATCAAACTGATAATTGTTTGTATTTGCTTTAAATTCAACTCTAAATGGAGAGCTGCAATGAACACATTAAAGCTTGATTAAACATTTAAGATCCTTTGGTATACACAGCATCCCTTACTTGGCCCTTCCCATGTCCCCGTGCTTATTCTCACCTCTTTTCTGTTGTTGATTTCTGTGGAGCAAGAGGGGGCACTCAGGCTGAGGTGTACAGCAGCCTGTCCTTTCAGTCCTTCCCTGTAGACACTCCTCAACATGGCAAATATTTTCAAACAAACAAGTATATTGGTTAAAAAGAAAAGTAAGGTAGCTTCATTTCTCATGTAAAAATATGTGCACACAGGCAATCAAATGAATGGATTTCTGCTTGAATTATCTAGCTAATTGTCTCCATTCTCTTCTTTGCCTTGAGCGGAAAAACATTACTTAGGGTAGGAACAGCTGAGCCTTATAAATCAATTAATCAATACTGATTAATTCTTTCCCCTCAACTTAGGTTTCCTTTAAACTAAGATTAGGTTCATGCTCATCCATAAAAAGCAAAGACTTAGATGCCCAGGCACTGTCTGTCGTGTTGCACCGCTGTGGATACTGGGGAGGCGTGTTTGTTGTGCTAGGTAGAGAAAAAAAATTCACATGAAATATTCTGAAGATACGTTTCCTCAGGGGATTTGCTTTATCCAATATTAGAAGAAAAAATTTCAAGTCATTTTCTAAGGGCAAGCTAAAAGTTTAAACTGTCACTTAACAGAAGTCTAGAGTTTTGGGGAATAATGGATGTCAGGGCCAGTCAATGACAATGTCAATATGAAAAGTTCCATTTTTTCACATGAGAAAAGAATTGAATTATGGGAAAGACATATTCATACAGTAACACTTTTTTTCCTTTCATAAAGTTAGGATCATGAATATTATCTCCATTTTCATCTTAGTCACAACTATGGATAAAGAAGAAAAACATATCAAAAGTTTCCTCATAGAATTAAGGGACTTTTTTCACTGATCAAAACAACTCTCTCTTTCATAGTTAAGTCCTTTTTGTCAGTGGCAAAAATAGCAATTTAATGCTTTTTAAGATATTTGGACTTTTCAAAGAATGTGAGATGCTTTCATTTTAGAGTAGTCTGCTTTAGTGCTTCCAACAGAAACAACACAAAAAGTAATAAGAAAAATTTTATCCCTCATAAGACATATATCACTTCTGAATGTTTTACAGAATCAACTGAGGCAAATTAGAGATTTCAAAGCTTGTCACCTTTTAAGTTGTTAGGGAAAAATTTGCATTTAAATTGCTCTGTGCAGCTACGTGAAGATCTTTCCCTGGAATGTTTATGGCTCTTTTTTTCATTAATACTTTAAAAAATACAATTTCATAACCAGTGTATTACTACATCTAGTTGTGTTACGAACAGGCACTTCATTTCATAAAATAGAAACATTCAAAGTGGTTTTGGTCAACCAATCACTCAGTCAAAATACTTGGATTCTTCATATTGAATACTTAATAATGAAGTTAATCTGAAACCATATCAACTCTCCTTTTCTATTACAGAAAGTAGGTCATTAAAAGCTCTAACATAAGAAACAACTTCTGTTCCTATATGCTTTATCCGTAGGCACGAAGATTGTCCAAAACTTCTTGGAACGTTTCCCCCCAAGTATTTTATATATATAAAAATACAGTAGATTTCTTTTTAATAGATAAATCTTAAGTATTATTTCAATAACTTGCTTTTGCATATTCAGAAATGCAGATACAAGAAAAATATTAAATGTGCAAAATGCTCTTTTTGTATGTCCATTAAAATACAATGTAATAATATCTTCAGATTTGTATAAAAAGCCACTGGGGGGGAAAAACTTCAATGTCAGAAAATCTGATCAAATTAGAGCTTTTGCTTGAAAAGTTGTAAGCAAACTTTTAAAAATGCCGAGAGTTTTCTCAGTTATTTCCAACCAAGACACTGTCGAACACATTAAGTCCTGCTTTGAAGTAAACCTGAGCTGAATTAATGCTGTGCAACACCTTTGACAGGGCTTCTTGCAAGGTCTCATTTGATGCGAGTGTCGTGCAGAGCTCCCGAGCTTCCAGGAGTATTGAAAACTGACTTGTCTTGACATCAAGGTGATACAGGATGTTTCTAAAATGAAATATAAAATACGTAAGTGATTTATACACCATGCTATTTTCATATCCAACATTGTAATAAATATTACCTAGAAATAGTGATATTTGCAATAGATAAAGAAGTAATAAAAATATATCATCACTCTCTAATGAATTAATGGATCTAGACATTGATCATCAATAGTTTCCTGTAGTGATGAGAGAATTAGACATTATGTGTCTCCTGATGGAAGGACACCACACTATTTACAAAATAAAATAAAGTAGTTTTTCTAAAAATGTGAATCTGATGAAGCTTCTATATCTAATTGCTAATAAATACAAGGGACACAGAAATATCTTAAATGATACCATGGTGTGTCATCAGCAAAATACAGACTGAGGGGAACTCTATAGGACAAATGATCTAGTTTATTAAACAAATAAATTATAATAAAAAATAGGAGAAGGAGGAACCTCTAGACCAGGGTTTCTTGATCTTGTGCTATTGACATCTGAGGTTGGATAATTCTTTCTTGTGGCAGCTGTCCTGTGTACCACAGGATGTTTAGCAGCACACTTGGCCCCCACTCACTACATACCAGTAATCATCTCAGGCAGGGTGGGTTGCTCTAAGAGATTAGCGTAGACTTCTCACAGTTCTGAATGCCAGAAGTCTAAGATCGGAGCACCAGCATAGCCCAGATCGCCAGGGGTCTTGGTGAGGGGCCTCTTCCTGGTTATAGTCTCACAAGGCCTTCCTTGGTACGTACACACAGAAAAAGATCCCTGTGTCTTCTTTTTTTATAAGGGCATTGGTCTCATCACAGGGGCTTAATTACTACCCTAAGGCCCTGCCTTCAAATACCATCCCATTGGACAAGAATCTTAACATATGTATGTTTGTCAAAAAGACAAAAATTTAGTCCACAACAATTGTGCAAACCATAAAGGTCTCCAGATTGGTAAAATGATCTCTCATGGGACAAAATTGACCCCTGATTGAGAACTACTGCTTTGAACTAAAAGAAACATATCAACCAGTCACAAAGTATAGGCCTTACTAGGCCTACATTCAAATAAACTAAACAATGAGTAGTAACGCAAAATTGAATACTGAAGATTTGTTAATACTAAGGAATTGTTTGTATTATAGGTGTGATAATGGTATCAGTATGTTTATAAAAAGGGTCCTTGTCTCCTAGAAATACACACAGTAGTATTTGTAAATGAAAGGTTATCATGTCTGGGATTTGCTTCAAAATATTTGAGAGGAAATGCAAGGTGGAGCTGTGGACAGTATAAGTGGAACAAGATTTACCATTATTTAATAAATGTTGAAACTGAGTAATAAAATTCATTATACTATTCTATCTTCTTTTGTATATATTTAATATTTAAAATACTATCTCCTCATAAGTGTGGATTGTACACTTGAAATCTATTTAATTAACCAATGTAACCCCAATACATTCAATAACAAATATGCATAAAACAAACATACGTAATAATAAAAATGGTTTAAAGGTTAAGGTATTTCAAGGATAAAAAAGTTTAAACTATATTTTAATTATTCAATCTTTTAAAAAGTATTCCTTTGTTGACAACATATACTGATTTACCAATAAAGGTGAATTAGTATAATAACTATATTTAATAAGTTTTCATAATATTTATAATTTTGAATCTCTCCATCCCCCTTTTCCATCTCATGGTTAATTGTAAGTCATTCCTTGAAAATATATTTCCAGAACCTACAAGTATAATAGATATTTTCAAAAGCTATACCGAATACTTTCATTCCTTCAGGGCATATTGCTCAGTATGATGACGATCAAAAATATTATCATCTTTGTTATCCAGAATTGCTTCTTAATGAGTTGTACTAATGCAATTAATATATTATGGGAAGTATGTTTAATGATTTTCAGGCTGTTAGAGTGACTTTTCTATATTTTCAAAACCTACTGGTATGAAATACATCTCTACCTAACATTCTGTGGTTATTAAATGTTAAATATTATTAATATTATATTTAAGTATAAGATGATATTAATAAAACATGCTCACAAAGGTTACAGGATTAATTCCTCAGTGACAATTCATTTAGGTTTGAGTATAGGTCTAATGTGTATGTAGAATTTCAACCATACTACTATAAAATAACTAGAAGAGAGATAATGTGGAAGAATAAAGATATACTCTAAAGGCAATGTTTAGGTCAAAAGTACAAGAAGTATGATTACTGTTTATTTTTATTATTAACTGGAAAGCAGTACATATATTTCCTAAAGACCGATGTCAACATTTACTTTTGCTAACTAGGAAGCAACACAGTAACATATTTTTTAAATGACTGTAAGCAAACCATGTGAATAGAAATGGATCCTTTTTTGGTTTGTGAAATTCTACAAGGAGCTAAACACATTTCGCATATGCTGCATGGTTCAAGTAGTAGGTTGTGGCAAGCTATTATGTAAGATAAACACTCATATCCATTTCTACCTAAATTGGATACAAATCAGCATAAAATTGCAAGTACTGAGAGTTTAGTTGAAAAAAAGCAACTAGGACTTTTCATAATAATATAAGAGAAAACTTTCATTTTGGGTAGCTTCTGATATAACTTAAGTTAGCTGATCTTTATTATAATAGGAGATTTTCACCTTAATAGATTGCTTTACCTTAAAACAAACTGAGGACAACAAAGACACCTTCTTTAAATTTTTATGGGAAGTATAATTTCTCCTACTGATTCTCAGACATAGCTTATCTTTTTCTGTTTTTCTTTGTATAATAAAAGCCATTTAGCTCACTGCTTGTGTAAAATAAATTTCTACATTTGGAGCCCTTTTCCAAAAAAGTATTTTCACACTATTTTAATTTTAATATTTGAATGGACAAAAAATAAAATTCAGCCATGTTTTTATATTTCTTAATTCTCAAAACTTTCTTATACATTCAATCATTAATCCTAAGTACCACAGAACCATTCCAGGGAAGCAAAACTACTATTGTACCATTTTTTGATATGCAAATACTTCCTGTCGTTGAAAATATTTTAATTAGATCAATGCCTCCAATGGAAGTTTCTAAGCCAAAACTCTTTGTATTCCCATGTAATGTGACCACAATTGAACCTCAGTTAAATGAAAGTAAGATTTCAACAATATATATTACATCAGAGTACCAAACGTGTCTCTGTTTCTTAATTATTTTTCAGATTAGGGCAGACCGGGAATGAACTACTAGGTACTCAAAAGGTACATGTCTGGCAGGGAAAAAAGAGTGGGAAAACAGAGAAAAGATACATTTGAAGATCTGTTCTTCACAACCCCAGGAATTATATTCCTTAGTGAACCACTCCTGGCCTTACACACACTTGCAGAAAAGTTTCCTTGCAGAAAGAATGGGTTATGTTATTAATTCAATAAATCACCATCTTATTTGCATACACAAAACATGTATCTCAGAATAGCATTAGAGACATCAGACCTAATTAAAATATTATTTAATTGAAATCATTTTAGTAGTTATCCTGTTTAAAATAACATTAATTCCACCCTCATGCCTATCTTCCCTCATCTGTAACAATTTGGATCTTATAAATGTAATTCATACAGTCATCCTGACCCACACACAACACAACGAACCTACTAAAAGGAAAGTGTAATACATTATTGATGACACTAATGAAATTACAACACACATCACTCATTTTAATGGGTCTGTTTCAATGACACATCACGGTGACCAGGAAAGAGCAGCGCCAAATTCAGAAGCCTAATTAATAATTCCCAGCAGCATCGGTGAAGGAGTTGAAGCATCTTTACTCAACTGACAAATCTTTTTCACTAAGCTCAAGCAAAGGACTACTGGAGAAAATGAATTTTGAAACAGAGGTATCTAAAATCTTCATGAGTCATTTCCTTGTGTATGAATTAGTAAATTAATGATGGAAATGATGACTCTCTTTCAAATGTTCCTTCTCATATTCATAAATGGGTGCAGGATGCTACCCGTTCTAAACTTGAATTAATGTTCATTACACCCCATGTTGAGAAAATCTTAAATGAAATCACACTAAATAATAAGTCATGTCTTTCAAAACTGACTGGATATACACACTGAGAGTGGCGAGAAAAGGACAACTCAATTTCTTAAAATAGTTCCTAACTCTTTTTAGGGGTTATACTAACTTTACTACATAATTAATAGTGAATTACTATATTTATATCAACATTAGAAAAGACTATTTGATACCATGTCCATGAGAATTCACAAAAATACATGACTGTACTACGTATAGTACAAATTTGAATTTGGTCTAGATTCGCAAATGCAAAATGAGAATTAAGACCATTGTTGATATCGTCATAAACTCACTCCGCAGACAACCAAGGCAGAAAGGGTGTGTGATAGATTGTTTGAAAAAATGGCTATAATTGTTCTCCTCCCTGTATGCAGGCCATTTCAAAAGGTGACTTTGTATCTCTTTTTGTCAGAGGTGGGGTGTGTTTCCCTACCTGTTGAATCTGGTTTGACCGACATAACGTAGTGTACGTGGTGAGCCTATGTCTCAAAGGTCTTGCACGTTCCCTCTCTTTCTCTGGCACCATGCCAAGGCACCACGTGAGCAATCCCGCATCAGCCTGCTGGAAAAAGCGAACAGAAGGAGCAGAGGGGAGGTGCTCAGCTGAGGCCTCCCTGCCCTAGCAGGAAGCACTGGTTACAGGCATACAAACAGCCAAGAGCTCTCTCGCCTGGTCTAAGGGACCAGAAGAATCACCGAGATGATTCTAGCCTAGATAGCCATATTGAAGAATTGTGGACAAAATATATAGTTGTTTTAAGCCACTAAATTTCAGGATGACTTTCAATGAAACAAAAGATAATTGTTATAATTTGGTAGTGTTTTCTTCCCTGTGAGAATGGAAGGATTTACGTTGCTATAGCCATCAGTTCTCTATTCTGATGAAATCAAAATCTTTGTTAGAGCACAATGTATGATGTGGATTTAACAGTTTTTAAAATGACTTCCTTGTTTCAGAAGATACTTTAGGAAAATTGTGCCAACAGTCCACATGAGGCATGTATTACAAAGTTAGGATATTGCTGTTGATTCATTAGAAGTTTTAAAATCTGTTTGCAATGCCAGGTCAGATTTTTCCACCAAACAAAAAAATAAGTTAACCATCACAGCATCATACTTTTAAAAAATATGGATCAATTGTTGAGTTACAGCCCAAGAAATAAATAAAAATGATTCTGTTTCTACTGTGATTACACATAAAATAGAGCAGAGAACAGCAGAGAGAATAAACAACTGTATTATAATCAATGTCTCAAGACTTCCAGTCCATCTAACTACATTGTTTTTCAAAACAAGTTTTTGAGAAAGAGAATAGCTCTTCAGATATTTGAACCATACTCCTCCTGAATGGCACAGTGCTTAATGATTTATCAGCAAAGAAAAATTCCATTTCTGCACTCAAAATTTCCCATTAAAGCAAAAGATGCCACAGAAATCAAAAATTAACACAATCTTTAGCACCATCCAGAATTTGGAGAAGATGGTGATACATTTGACCACATCTTATTCACACTCATGTAATTGTTTTCTTGGGTTTTTTTTCCATTTCATCTTTGCTGTTTTCTTATCTCTAACTACATGTATAACCTAAATCTCAATATCTAGATAATTTTTTTCTTCTTAACTTATTTGGGACTCATTTTCCTTAGTATTTCAGATTCTACTTATCAGCAAGTAAGATCTGCTACATTTCAAGGAAAACTTTATTTGAGTGCTCTATAGGTATTTGGCAATTAACATAATATCCTTTAATCTATATACCAAATATTGGCATTTGCCTCCTCTTCATTGTTCTTTTATCTTCATTACCTTCAGTAAACAGCAGTGTTGAGGTCGCAAAACCAAACAAAATAGGTGAATCAGCTTTTATTTTCATTTATTTTCTGACTCCATTAATGAAAAGGATGTGAACTATTTGTTTTGAAAAGTTCACTCTGAAGGCAAAACTTTATAATTGAGGCTGTGTCTGTTTAAACCAAGTGAGTAATTCAGTCAATATTGATTTGTTTTTTACTTTATTATGCTCAACAGCCCTTATTAATCATCTAATATTAAGTCACTGTGTTAGGTGCTCAAGGATAGGAAATAAAAGTTTATAGTCTATAGTGAAAGCCAAGCACAGAATGAATAAATTAAAATATTATTTTAATCTATTATCCATATAATGCATTTATAATATTACAGAGTCTGCAACTATTTAACTTTATATTTTACAAAACTTTTCACTTTATTCTATGTATGTGTTAGACTATGTATATATTATTCTATGTGTGTAGAAAACACCACTTTGTAATAAATGTTTTTGTGTATCTTGTTTCTCTATACTATATACGTTTTATAGGGTATAGTGCAAACTCTATAAATATTCTATGAAGCGTTCACCATATGCCTTCTGGCTTATGAGTAAAACTCCACACAGTACTAATTAAGTAAGCATAGGTTATTCTTTAACTAAATGAATTATTTCAGTAATGGCATATGACCAAATCTTGGAAATGAAATTTGAAGAGAGACATTCTGCAGGATTCTATAAGCAGTAGTTTTCTTGTTTCTCTGAGACAGCCAAAAGGTAATCTTTTTTCTTCTTTTAAATAATATGGGTTATGGGTATAAAATATGTAAATTCTATATCTATACTTTCCAACAGGACAAAAATCAACCTTCACTGAATATCATGAAAGGCAGAGCAGAGAGACAGGAGGAAACATATTGTTTGGTCACATGAGAGAGATCTTAACTGAATAGTCTAAAGCCTGTTCTTCCTGACTTTCAATTGAGTCGAACTATTTTACTCTTTAAGCCGATTTTCGTAGGTTTTTGTGTTATTTTCATCAAATGTAGATAGATATATAATATTCATTGATTATATAGTTATTCACACCATATATATTTTCCTTAATAACTATAGGTATTTTTTGACCATAAGAATTTACTTAATACAGATAGTTGGCATTTAAAAATGACTGCCTTGAGGTAAAACCTGAATGATTTCTCTTGAATAGCAAATGTATTATTCAAGATGATCTGAAAACTTCAAAACCAACAGAACACTATAAGGTTTGTTTAATTTTAGCTAGAAAAAAGTTAGTACAAAGTAGACTGATTGACCTATTGAAGCTATGAATATTGATCTTAAAGGTTAAAAGGTATTTAACAAAGTAATGTTTAAATGTTAAAACTCTCAAAAACTAGAAAAAATACCTTTTACACTTTAAAGAATTGTGACACATGTTAACTTCCTAAATATTTACTTTGAAAATGTGACAAAAATACTATTTTAAGGGAACTCTCATGCTGTTCTCTTAGTTGAGTAAATATTCTCACAACTCATTGGAGCACTGCCCTCTGTAGCCAATTTTGCATAAGGAGATAAAATGTTGTGATTTATGCCTGTAAACAAATACAGCCATAAACAATTTACTATGCAAATTAAAAACACTGAAATCATCTGATTTTGAAGTCCTATCAATTTTTTTTCAAAATATAAGAACTGGATATGCAAATCCTTATTCATTATGTAGAAGTCAATTATAAATAAAATTCAGAGTGAGCTTTTGACTAAATGCAATTTCCATTCATGATAAAAACTCAGTAAACTGGCTGTAGAGGGAACTTATAGCAACATGGCAACATAGGAAAAGCCCACAGCTGCCATATACTTAGTGGTGAAAAACATAAAACTTCTGTCTAAGACATTGAGCAAGACAAGGTGTTGATTCTTGCCACTTTTATTCAACAGAATATTGGGGGTCCTAACCAGACAATTGGGTAGGAAAAATAAATAAAAGTCTCCCAAACTGGAAAGAAAAAAAATAAAACTGTCACTGTTTGCAGATGACATAATGTATATATATAACATTAAAAACTCCATCAAAAACTATTAGAACTAATAAATTCAGTAAAGTTTGTAGGGTACATAATCAATACATAAAAATTTGTTGTGTTTATTTACACTAATAATGAAATATCAGAAAGATAAATTATAAAAACAATCCTACTTACAATTGCCTCAAAAAGAATAAAATACATAGGAGTAAATTTACTAAGAAGATTAAAAACTAAAAAGCATTCATAAAAGCAAATTGAAGAAGACAAAAATAAATAGAAAGATATTCCATGTTCATAAATTAGAAGAATTAACATTGTTAAAATGTCCATAATACCATAGCAATATACAGATTCCATATGATCCTTATCAAAATCCCAATGGTATTTTGTTACAGAAGTAGGACAAAAAAATCCTAAAACTTGTATGGAACCACAAAAGACCCCAAGTAGGCAAAGCAATCTTGAGAAAGAAAAACAAAGCTGGAGGCATCACACTCCCTGATTTCAAATCATATTACAAAGCTATAGTAATTAAAATAACATGGTATTGGCATAAAAACTGAGACGTAGATCAATGAAACAGAATAAAAAGCCTAGAAAAATAACCCATGAGCAGATGGTCAATTAATTTATGACAAAGGAGCCAAGAATATATAATGGGGGAAAAGTCTGTTCAATAAATGCTGCTGGGAAAATTGGATAGCTACATGAAAAAGAATAAAATTGGAGCATTATATTCCAGTATACACAATAATAAATTCAAAATGAATGAAAGACTTGAAGAAAGACCTGAAACCATAAACCTCCTAGAAGAAAACATAGATATAAGTCCCTTGACATAAATCTTGGAAATAATTTTTTAAAAATCTGACACCAAAAGCAAAAGCAACAGAAGCAAAAATCAGTGGAACCTCATCAACTGAAAAGCTTATGCACAGCGAAGGAAACCATCAACAAAACGAAATGGCAACCTGCTAAATGAGATAAAATAATTTCAAATCGTATATCTGATAAGGGGCTACTATCTAAAATATATAAAAAAACTCATAAAATTCAATAGCAACCCTCCCTCCCCAGTAATCTTTTTAAAAATGAGCAGAAGATCATTTTTCAAAGAAGATGTATATATTGCCAACAGGTATATCAAAAGGTATAAAAATATTAATCATCATAGAAATACAAATAAAGGTCATGAGATATCACTTCACACCTGTAAGAGTGACAATTATCAAAAAGACAAGAAATAAGTGTTGGTGAGGATGCCGAGAAAAGAGAACACTTGCACACTTTTCATTAGAATGTAAGTTGGCTCAACCATTATGGAAATCAATATGGAGGTTCTTCCAACAATTAAAAATGGACCTACCACGTAATTCAGCAATTCTACTTCTCAGTATTTATCTGAAGAAAACAAAAACTCATTTAAAAAGATACATGCACCCTCTTGTTAATTGCAGCATTACTTACAATTGCCAAGATACTGAAGCACCCTAAGTGCTCATTAATCAATGAATGATTAAAAAAACCATTGTGATATATATTACTGTATATTATTTATACTACATTTATTTTATACATTATATATAATAAATTTCACTATATATAATGAAATGTTTAGCCAAGAAAAAGAATGAAATCTTGCCCTTTGGAACAACATGAATTAACCTCAAGGACATTACATTGCACGAAATAAATCTGACAGAAAAAGACAAATACTGTATGGTTTCTCTTACATGTGGAATGTAAACGTAACTGAACAAAAAACAAAAACGTATAAGCTCAGAAACAGAGAACAGATTGGCGGTTGCTAGAGGTGAGGGGTAGGGGATTAAAGAAACATTATTTTTTGTTTGGTGTTTAGTTTAAATAAATTGAATATTTTTAAAAGTCCAGATGTCAAATAAATAGTGGAAATGTCAAGCCTTTGCTTTGGAAAATCTAAAAGAAGATACATTCATATGTACTTTCAGCCATGGGTGACAGAGGGTTGAAGAGGGTCCAGAGATACCCAATTCAAAGTAGGTGTGATTTGTTTAAACTAATCAAGTATATCTCAAGGAAAAATAAATTTATTGAAAGTGTGTACACTGAACAATCTCATTTGCAAGTGAAATATTTTTAAAAATCTCATAGAAACAGAAAACAGGTTGGTGGTTGAATAGAAGAAAGGACATGGTAACAACTACACTAATTTTATCATATCTAGAAAATCAAGGAAGAAATTTAAAGTTGATATAAATTAAGGAAATGCAATTACTTGAGAGTCCATTCCTGAAGTATTGATATTTATTAAAGTATTGCATGGGATACAAAATAATTAGAAAAGTGGTCTCAGTTCCAAAGAGAATTTTGAATTTTGCATCAAATGAAAGAGTGGATAGTTTCAGAGCTATTGTTTTCTGTATATGTGGTTAACATCCTTAAAATAAAACAAAATTCTGAAGTTAAAGAACTGTATCAGTTTTTCTTGCTTACAAAGAACACAAAATGGAAAATAAATTTCAAATAACTTTGATTTATCTTCCCTCCCTCAGTAGTAGATAATTTAGAGATGGTGGAGATCATTTGTCTAAAATGTGAAGAAACAAAAGTGACTGACTAATAAAGATTTGAAGGGCCATCATAAACTATTATGTAATTTTACATTATTGTATTTTCCATTATTAATTACATTAGATAATTCTTGACTTTTATATAATTATGTGAGATGTAAATATTTTTCCAAAAATATCTTTATAACTTACTAGCAATAATTACTAATACTCATGGTTACAAACCTAAAATTAAAGTCTGACAGAGATTTACTTTTTTCCCATTATTTTAAAAACACATAAAAATACAGTTAAAACCAAAATGGAAATAATTTATATATATTAAAAAATACACATTTATATTTGTGCTAATTTGATTTGTGTTAATTTGAGAATAACTGGAAGGTAGTAGGATATAAATTAAAACAAATAACTTCAATTTTATTCAGGTTTTTATTTTTAACTAAATTTTCAGATATTTCATCCTTTAAAAATGAGTGTTGACTATAAAATTCAAATTACACATTTCAAATCATAAAAATAACCAGAAAAAGATGCTGGGAACTTGCACTCAGTAATAAGCTTCAACACAAACTCTCATATAGCTATAAAAAGTGATGAAGATTATTGAACCCAAAGCACAGGAAACACATGAAAAGGAAAAATAAAAAATTATGATATTAATTCTAATCCATGAAGTAAATCAAATAACTGTGATGCAAATATACTCATCATGGAATATTTTTTAATGACATCTAATCCTAATCTTGTAAAATTTTGATATGAGACACATTATTTAAAAAAGAATGTATTGAACCTCTCTGCCAACCCCCTTTACATCCAGGTAAACTTTGCTTTTTATTTCCAATGGAATTTGAAAATTATTATTCATTTCCCAAATGGAGATGAGATGCAATGATAATGATTGTTATTTTACTATTGAACAGCTCTGAATAAAGACTCTGAGAATAAAACATACCAGTTTTGCCCACCTGCGGTTTTATTAACACAAAAGTGGTATTAGTTAAAAAAAAGTTATGTCTGATGGTATTTTGGAACAATTTGTTTTTCACTCTTGCTATTTAAGTATAGAAATACATGGATGTGTACATATGTGTGTATATGTAAATGAACGCATAAATAAATTTATATATGTACATATATGTATGAATAGATATATTTTGAGGGTAATCATAAATGTGTATATATACATATATATGAATATACATATGTGTGTGATATATATACATATATTTAAATATACACACTTATACATATATCTATGGAGAGAGAGAGAGAATGTCAGGTCTCTCTGTCAGGAGAGAGACTTGATAGAATGTTTTCTGAGTTTTGTTTTGCTTCCTTAGTACCTCGTATGCTCCTACGGTCTCCAATATTCAAATTTTCTTTTTAAATTTCTCTGGTTTATTTGTTACCCACCATTGTAGGCACCAACAATAGCATCACTACCATGGCTGGAAGAGTGACAGTGCTTTTTTTTAAAAAAGGGGGACTTACTACTCTCTTGTACTATTTTGAAAATATGAGAAGATTATTCTGCTGTGAGTCAAATCAATCAGGTATTTCAACTACAAGGAAATATGTAGGATCATTGAAAATATCTGGAATTACATTGTTCAGCAGAATTACAGAGTCACATAAGTAATTTTAATTTAGTTACAGTACATTAAGTAAAAAAAAATAGATGAATTAATATTATTATACCTATTTATTTCAAAACTATAGTTTCAATATAAAATATACAAATGTAATCGATATAAAACTTGGCATATTTTTCCTTCATTCCTTTATTTTGTAGTAAATTTTAAAATCCAATGCCTATTTTATACTTTTAATATCTCAAATTGGACTAACTACATTTCAAGTTATTAATAACCCCATATTTCTGGGAGCTACTGTATGAAACAGCATGAATCTAGAGGTTCAGGTCACATAATGACAAAGTTTTTAAAAATTAAACAGCTAATTGAATTTTGAAAAGCTTTATTTAGGGTATTTATCCTTTCCTATGAACAAACCAATGAGTCAAACATATTTAAACTTTACTGTATTGTTAGACATCTGATAAGAGAGTAGAAAGAAGCAAAATTGATTATTAAAAGTATTTCTAAGCTTTTCTTTTATAATAAATATAAGTAATATACTGATGTAACAGTTTGTTTCCTAACATTCATGTGAGTCAAGAATTTGGTGCTAAAAAATATTCATATGTGGCCTATATAGTGGTGCTATTTTTGAGTTATGAGACTGCTGAAAGCTAACTTACCCTAACTTTTACTGTTTAACACTTTAGTAGTTAAAAGAAGAAAAATAAAACAAATAAATATCATATAATCTTATTGAAATAATTTAAAGATGTTTTCCCATAGCTGAGGACTTATATCATTTAATACAAGAAAGAGTGAGGATAAACTACCATATCATCAAACCCTGAAATAATGGTGTGTATTAGAAATGTTGAGAGATTTTTAACTGTAGCAGCACAAAATGAGTTGCTATATGTAACCTACATTATCAATAAACAGAAATTTAGAATGCAGTTTTCTGCCTTAACTTTTAAGTTCCAACTGTGTTTTTATCATAAAGAGTCCATCAATAACATAATTTATAATCTCTGAAAAGAGACTATGTGGACACAATAAACCATATATTACACAGGGAAAGAGAAATACATAGTTGGCCATATAACCTCAAGTTCGGTCAACCTTACTGATAAAATTCACTTATGTTAACATCACTTTTTAGTCAGTGTCAAATAGCTAATGTTATCTTCGGTCTTTTTACTTATGATTTTATAAAGTGGGTTCATTTTAGAGAACCTTAGATATGGCCTAGTAAATTTATAATATTTAGGTTTCAAAAGTCTCTAAGAAAGCTTTTTGTTTTCTGATGATCAGTGTGAGATGAATACCTCTGAACTGTAGGAGTCAGACTTGTACTCTCCTGTTCCAGAAAAAGAGAGCTGGGATGAGATAGGGATGGATTTATTTATGCAGAGTAATATTCCTGCTTACTCTGAGTCCTTGCTTCTAAAACATAGCAATCAGGCTAAAATAAGCTAAAATAGCACCTGGATGGGCAAATAACTGTCACAAAGCCCCGCAGATTGTCTATGAGGTGATGCCGAACAATACTGAGTGACTGAAGTGATCCCCAGCAGATTCTAGGTGCTGGACAAAATGACATCAGCCTGAAGTAACCAATAAAAAGGCAGGGATAAAACAGGGAAACACCTAAATGCAGAACTAGTCATTCAGTTTCCTAGTTTCCAGCAGCACATCAGGTATAGTTATTTAGTCATAGGCGCAAATGACTCATTAGTCTCTGAGGACTTTATTGTATTACAACAGGATGCAGAACTTGGAGGGCTTCAATCAACAAGAGAATGCTAAACATTATTAAGAAGATTTTGAGAAATATATCTGATACTTTTGGAAAGCTTTCCTTGAGAAATTCTCTTCCATTCTCCCATTTCCCTTTTACAGGCCAACACATATTTATTCATAAGACCCTGCTGACGACCCGCCCCCCCGCCCCCATGATGCCTGCTTAGATTCTACTCAGCTGAAGAACAAACTAAAATACAAACAAACAAAACCTTTCACCCCTCTGAATAACTGTATTCTATCTGTGTCTTTCTTACACTATATTACATCTAACCTTATTTGACAGTTTTTTTTGAAGATATTTTGTATCTGTATTTGATTAGGAGGTCAGAGGAAACAATAAATTACCACAGAGGTTACAACAGGTTACCCCTGGGGCTGGAATAGGGAATGGTTGGAATAATTAAAACTCAGAAGCTTAAAGAAGTTGTCCTATGAAGCTGAAACTCAGATCTGAATAGGAGGCACTGCTCAGCTGTTGTTAGTGTCGCTGAGTCAGAGATGGAAGCCTGTAAAACTGGACCCAGGCGATGAGGAAGAGGCTCTAGTAGGCTGGTGCCAATGTCTGGGATGAGCATTCTGAGGTTGGTTTAACTAATGTTGGAAAAAGCGCAAATCCGAATTAACTGCTGCTTCCAAAGTGAAATGTCCAACCTGGGTGAAAAAGCATTCATTGCTCGAGTGATGACAGCAACAACAACAACAAAGGAAGCAAAAATAAGAACAAAATGCAAACAGGAAAAGGGAGCCTCTCTTTCTCCTCTGGGCTTCCAGGTTTCCTTTAGTGCCTCCTATAAGAAAGTCTAATGGGGAGTCAGCGAGCCAGGTAGAAATGTAGTGTGTAGAATCCCAGTCCCAGGTTACAGCATTATATGTAGCATAGGACTGATACTGAAAGAATAAAGCTTAATAACTGGTGATCTATGGATTAAAGCTATTGCCTAATCCACATTCATATTCTCCATATTATCTGGTATATTAGGCTGAATTGTGCCTCCAAATTATGTCCACATCCTAATTTCTGGGCTGTATGAAAGTTACCTAACTTGGAAAAAGGGTCTTCGCAGGTATGATTAAGGATGTGGATATAGGGAGATCATAGTGTATTATTTGGATGGGTCCTAAACCCAATTCCATGTGTCCTTATGAAAGAGAGGTAGAGGGAGGCTACACAGATACAAAAGAAGAGAAGACAAGAATGTGGAAACTGAGGTAGAGATTGGAACGATGTAGCCACAAGCCAGAGAATGCCAGCAGCAACCAGAAGCTGCAAGAGGCAAGCAATGGATTCTCTCCCAGAGTCTTTGAAGAGAAAATGGCCCTTCTGTCATCCTGATTTCGGCCTTTGGCCTTCAGATCTATGAGAGAATAATTTTCTATTGTTTTAAACCATGTTTGTAGTACTTGTTATGACAGTAACAGGAAACTAATAAACTCAATATATGCCTTCTGTATGGAGATACTTTCAAAAATTTAATGAAATAAAAATGGCAATCATAAAAATTTTGATTTACTTGATTAGAGGAAGTTTCATTTATTAAGGAAATATACAAATATTAAATAAAACTAATAAGCTGAGATCAATGAAATCTGGCTATCATATCAAAATTGCATGCAAAATCAGTCACTTAAATGTTTGAAAAACAGATTTTATGGATTGCCAAACTTTTCATTTGGGACTTATTCTAATACATGTATAAAATAGAAAAACACACATTTTTCCAAAATAGAATGAAACAAATGTATCCATCAACCTCCAAAAATTAATCTAGAAAATTACTTTACTATATTTTAAATCTTAATTTTCAGTGTCCAGATTGAATTTTCTGTTCATCCATTTGATATTCTCATTTAGAAAGAAAATTGATGTTATGAGTCAGCTTTGAGAAATGTCTCCTCTTTATTTTTTCAAAACTGTCTATTAAATTTCATAGTTAATAGCTAAGAAAAGAACAGAATTGGGAACAAGGGGAATTTGCAGCAACTTACATAAAGAATACTTAATACTTTCAAAACTGTCTATTAAATTTCATAGTTAATAGCTAAGAAAAGAACAGAATTGGGAACAAGGGGAATTTGCAACAACTTAAATAAAGAATACTTAATACTTGGTGCATGTGTTACTTTACTTCTTCCTAAACTTTTTATTTGATAAGGCTACATTTTATTGACTTTTAAATGATATTTAGTAAAATTACACTGAGTTAGCATATCTGCCCAGTTCCCAGGTGGGGCATAAGTAAGCCATGATTAGAAAACAAGACCTACTATGATTAGCAGCTAAAAAAAATCAAAGACATTTTACCTGGCACATTTGACAGCTATTCCTTCCAAAAATATTTGGCCATGTATCCTCCCATTTCACATTATTGTATAAAAAGCTGATTACTATTTGCATTTAATTATTTCTAGATGAGAGGGAGAAGGCAAGGTGAATTTTTAGTCTACATTTGAATTAGACAAATATAACTGGACAGATAACAAACAAAATTTCTTCCTAGGCCTATTTAGCTATTTGAAATGCTTGTATAAAGTAATCTTACATTGTCAGTCATATTACTTAAACAGAAATCAGCAGAATCCCTGTTATAAAACAGAGAAACTCATTCAGTCCACATCAGAGCTGTTAAATTCCATTGCCTGAGAGAGAAATCTGTAATTCTTGATTTCTCCCCTTTATTTTTTCATGTTCACATCTAATCCATCACCAAATTCTATATATTCTATCTCTAAAATGTTATAAATTAATTTTCTTTCCTTTTGATAACCTCTGGTAACAGTTAATTTTATGTGTCAACCTGGGCTAGGCTATGCTAACCAGTCGTTTGTTCAAACACTAACCTGTGAAGTTACTTTATAGGTGCATTTAACATTCAAAATTGGTTGACTTTAGGTAAAGGAGATTATCTTAGATAATGTGTGTGGGCCTCATTTAATCAAGCTGAAGTGTATAAGAATAAAAACTAAGGTTTCCTGGAGAAAAGGAATTCTTACTCAAGAATGTAATACAGAAATCCTTCCTAATTTTTAGTCTGCTGGCAGCCTGCCCTACAAATTTCAGATTTAGGACTACAACATTGACCCTTACCTGAATTTCCAGACTATTTGATGTATAGATTTTGCACTTGTCATTATCCACAACTGCATGAGCCAATTCCTTAAACTCTATCTATTTATCTATCTATCTATCTATCTATCTATCTATCTATCTATCTATCATCTATCTATCTATCTACTTACCTACCTATCTATCTAACCATCTATCACATTGGTTCTGTTTCTCTGGAGAATTCTGATTGATACAGTTAGATCATTAAAATATCGTATCATTGTTTCATCTCTCTATTTTTTTCATTACCTTTACAAACCCTTTCCACATAGTAGATAGATACGTAACCAAGCATCCCGAGGTCCGGTCACCTGTCACTGTGTGCAAGCATAACAAGGATTGGTGGAGAAGAAAAAGGTCTTTACTAACAGAGTACTAAATCTGAGGGAACTGGAAGCATCTCTGCTCCAAGCCAACCTCTTTCACAAAACACAGTAAATCCCCTGTTCCTAGAACAACAGAAATCCAAACTCATGCCCAGAAGTTTCCCATCATGCTTATCTCTCTTTTTGGAGTCCAAGGCTACTATACAAATGGGTCCCCATCTCTCCAGATTTCAGGTTCTCTCTCTGGGGTGCAGAGTTGTGGGCTCCAGCATCACCATCACCTTACCCATTTTCCCTTTATCTCACAGGGCCTGCGGTATGCTACCAGATCACTCCAGCTGGTCATGCAAGGGAAGCTCCTTGCCTGGGGCCCTGGTGCTCAAAGATGCTCATGCCCCTGGGGCTGAAGTACCTTCCAGGCCCATACATCTATGTGCTGCTCTCAAGGTGAGAGAGTGGAAGCAATCCAGGACCATTACAGTGTGGCACAGCATTGCAGCATCCCACTGACCTACCACTGGCGAGGTGTGCATCTTGTGTGGGGGCCTGCTCCAGTCCATGTGAGCAGGGCAAGGTGATGGTGATGCTGGAACCAACAAGTGCATGTCCCATAGAGTGAGAGCATGAAAGCTGGAGAGACAGGGACTCATCTGTGTGGTCAACTTGGGCTCCAAAAAGGACAGATAATCATGATGGTCATGGATTTGTATTTCTGTTGTTTTGGAAGCAATGGAATAATTATGTTTTGTGGAAGAGTTTGGCTTGGGGTAGGGATGCTCACTACCCCCCAAATTGGGTACCCTGTTAATAAAGATCATTTTCTTCTCTACCAATCCTTGTGTTAAGCTTACACATGACGGCATGTTGCTGGACCCCAGGCTGCTTGCTTACAGTTTTCGCAACCCAGCTGGGACAAGATGGACCTTTAAACAGTTTCCACAAGCCACCAGAAGGAGATTGACCCTGAGAGTGCCACTGTGGGGACTTTCCCATCTCAGAAAACTTGCACATTGGCTCAAAGCACCTACTGTTGAGAATACCAGAATAGTGGAAGAAAACAGATTTGGGGAGGAAAGGGTCCCCAGACCATGTGAGCTGAACTAGTATGCACACTGGGGGTTGGGCTCTGTGCCATGAGGATATTCCACCATTTTGGGTGTGTCACGTAAGTGCTCTGCCATGGGAGATGTGTCACATGGGTGCTCTAACATGTTGGTGTGTCATGTGAGTGCTCTGCCATGGGAGATGAGTCACAAAAGCGCTCCACCTTTTTGGTTCCAGGCAACATGACAGGCCACTCACACTATTGGGGCTATGTTTCACATGGGCCCTGCAACATTGGGTTTTCTGCACAAATGGGATCTGATGGGGACAGGTCTGATTCTAGGGGCCATGAGTTGGGGTTTGAGAGGGACCATTTGCGCTCACAACTGAGATCCAATGGGGACTGTTTGAGCTCTGGAGGCCATGAATTAGAATCTGCTGGGGACCACTCTGGCAGCCACAAACAGGGCTGTGAGTGAGGACTGTTCAAGTTTCGGGGGCTACAGGGGGAATGGGTATGGAAAAACCAACTCTAAGAGGGGATGGACATCACTCGAGCTTTGGGAGGCCACTGTTTGGTCCTCTGGCCTCACACAGGTCCCCACAAAGGCTAGGATTGGGTGAGGATCACCAGAGTTCTAAAGGACTATGGTTTGGGGGCCAGTCTGCAGTACCAATGCGAAGACGATTAAATCTCAAAACCTTCTTGGGAAATGGAATCATGAATGCCAGTTTTGTTTGTATGTTCTCAGTTTCCTTAAATTTTTCAAGTCATAGTCTTGGGCCTTCTGTACATCCAGGACAATAAGGGCTGTTCTGTATTGGCTCCCGGAGGGTGCCTGCTATGTAGAATTTGAACTGACTGGAATAAGTACAGCCATTCTTCAATGTGTGGAGTTCTATTGCAATACTTTGTGGCTTGTGAACATTTTGAATTATGGCAGAAAATGGCCCATATTGGTTACCTAAATTGCTATACCACCATGGGGTTAGAACTGTATTTTCCACAATTAGGGAAGTGGGACAAGATGTAATATATCCAGGCATTCATATCATTACACGATAGGATTATTGTGAGGCCTGAATTATACCCAAGGTCTGAAAAAATTCCAGGATGTCCTTGCAAACTTAAGGACTTTTAGCTGCTTTTTACTAAACTAGAGTTCAGTCCTTGCTCTTGTTGACAAAACAAGGATTGGAAGTTGGAGTTATGGTTATTTCTGAATGAGTATAGAAGGTATATCAAAGTTGAAGAAGGTCTGTAAACATTGGTCAAATTTTGGTAGAATAGAAGAGTTGTGAAGGCTATCAAAGATTCATGAAAGCTGAAGAAGAGTTACAAAGGTTTGCAAAGGTCTGTGAAAGTTGTAGAAAAGTTGTAAAGTTATATGGAAGGTTGTGAAATTTTTAAACTTGAAAGAAAAGAAACCTCAGTTCCTGGGTACAGTATTTTTTGTTTGTTTAGTTCTTTTGTTTGCTTTCTGATCTTATAGGACCTGGGGGTATTTTGCTGTTTTGTGTACACCAGAAATCCTCTGTCTCTACCATGAAACCAGTGAGCAAGAGAATTCCTCTGCCATTGGATCTAGAAAAGGTCATTGATTTCTGGTTAGAGTCCAGCTGGTGCGACAGAGCATGTCTCTGATATGAGATTGGTTGGAGAGAATGTTTCTGCCATTGGAATGTAAGAAAGGTCAGTTGGTGCCAGTTAGAGTCAAGTTAGGGAGAGAGAACATGTCTCTACCATTGAGGTTTTGTGTCATTTGTGCTGGTTAGAGTCCGGCTGAGGTGAGAGGTCATGTCTCTGGTACGAGATCAGTTGATGTACTGATAGTAGAGAGAATGTCTCTACCACTGGGACTTCATGCCATTTGGACCTGGGATAGGTTATCTGGGTGACAAGTTGGTGCGAGACAAGAATTTATGACTGGTTCCAATCCCCCTTGTCTTTGTTTTAGATTTCGCTTTGTTTCCGGTTTGAGAGAAAATTGAGGTTTCTGAGAATTAAAACTTCACACTAAGTAGAAAAGTAAGTAATGAAAGTTAAAAGGAATGGAGATGCAATTTTCTTGGATATTGGAAGGACAAAGATTTCCATTTTCACATTATATTTTTCTCCCTACATGATCCTTCCAGAATTTGGCATTCTTAGTAACTGAGTAATGTCCTAAAGCTTCTTTGTATAAAACCAATAAAACCAGTTTCCAATGGTGGCTTTGTTAACCAAGACTTTTACTGGAATATCACACCAGGAGGAGGTATGCCTGGACTCTGGTAGTTACCAGAAAGCCTTCAAGAACTGAGATTGACTTTCAAATCTAACGAAAGTCCACTGGAAAAATGGCCTCATACCTTGTATGGCTCCCTTGGATGGATATGGGCTTTTATTGTGTGGCTCATGGCAGTCTTTCCATGGAAGGAATATAGATTACTTTCCTAAAAGATGGCAAGGGAGGAACCTTAAGACACATCAGAAACCTCAAGGACATGAAGAATGTAGGTAATGCAGGCAAAGCCTGATTGCAGGTTATGGTTTGGCTTCTGTGCCCTGAAGGACTGACTAAAGCTCAATCTTGCCTTGCGTAAGTACCAGCAAAGCAGATTTAAAGAGCCTATGTGATCAATTGTTGCTCTTGTTCTGTTTATGCAAATAAGTAGGCAGAATTAAAAACTGGCAGTCCCTTTGGTGACAATGAGGGTGATCTTACAGAGTAAGATTGTGTTTTGAGGAAAATCATAATGCTGAGTTGTGGACATTGGACTCTAGCACAGTTAACTGTTTTCAAAATTTTGTTTTCACTTGGAAGTTAAATGGGTTTTTTGACATCACCAGAGATGTTCAATTTATAGGCAGGAAAGATCTGTCATATTGTCACTTTTTAATGTCTTGTCACTTTTTAATGTCATTCCAACAAAGACCTTGCAACTGGACATCTCAAAAGACAATCTTGTGGACTTAGAGTCTGGTTTGTGCTTAGTTGTGTTGTGTGTTCTTCCTTCTGTTTTCATAAGCTGTATGCTTATGGCCTTAATTACTTGGGTGATTGCTTACACGGTCATAGGCCTCACTTAAGAAGCCCATCTGCATCACTGCCTCCTGATACTCAATAGTTTGGCTGGACTATATAATTAAGTTGGTGAAGAATGGGGCAATCTGTCAACTTTGCTTAAAAATGCTTTCTTTTCTGCCCTAAATGCATGGATGGAAAAGGGCCAGAAGTATTAAAGGGGAGATCCTAGAATATTCCCCTCAGCCTAGTTAATATAGTGGGCAAAAGGGCTTCAGACAGATGTGAAATATCTTGCACACCTTTCTCCAAGGATATCACTCCATTCTTAATGTGGGACATTGTAAAGTTAGTTCTTACCTTTGTCATTTAGTGGTTATGATTTTGATTGTGCCTTTTAATCCTTTTGACAAATTTACCATCTCTAACATACAACAAGGCTGTCGACTTGTCTAGCAATTCCATCCTTTGGACATTACCCATGACAATTTCCAGGAGCAACCAATTGACCTGGACTTTGCAAGATCCTTCTCCGTAGCATGAAGGCCCTCTTCCATTCCAGACCACTTTTGTTAGGGATCTCTGGACCAGAGGATAGGTAGGACTATGCCCCTTGGCCAGCAGAAAATAGTTCCAGAAGAACATGACTTTCACCCATTTGTCTTTGTATGATTACCATGTCTAGAGGTGTTAAAGTGGGGATAGTAACAGAGGAGCCTGGCTAAATTGCTGAGGACTGGGGGTTAAACCCCCAAAGCAAGCATCTCCTCCCCCTGGAAAAAAAAGTTACAGGAAACGCTAAAGGCAACCCTGGATTTAAACTGGAGCTGGGGTTTATTAGGCTTCCATTCCCTGGGGCAGTTGTAAACAAAGGCAACACAGCTGTGTGAACCAACGTGCATTGACCCATTAGCTGATCAGCTTGTGATACAGTCTGCAAAGAGCCTACGTGAACTATGGAGGCCAGAGTCCCTGCCTTGGGCTGAAACTCTTGTGTGGCCCTGTGTGGCTGGGAAACTTCTACCCTATTCTGCAAAATAGTGACTAGAAGAAGTCTAAACACAGCGGGGGGATGAAAAGCATGTTGGACATTAGCTCACATTGCTTTAAAGCAAGATGCTCCATCACACATGGGTTTCCAGGCAGAGGTTTGAAAACAGAATGTGCACAGAAGCACTCCATCTCTTCCTCAACCTTCACCTCCAGTCTGGGTGGGGCATGGAGCATTCATGGGGCCCTGCAGGTTCTGGCCCTGACGGCAGCACACAGATGTGTGAGCCAGAAAGTCTTCTCATCCCCAGGGGCATGAGCAATTTGGGGCACCTGAGGACCCATGAAAGGAAGTTCTACTGTATGACCAGCCAGAGTGATCTGGCAGCACAGCCCAGACCCCAGGATAGAGAGAGAAACTACACGAGGTGACAGCGACACAAACTCACAAGTGGATACCCCAGAGAGAGATCCCGAAAGCTGGAGAGATGGGGAATGATAAGTATGATTGGGAACATCTGGGCATGGGTTTAGATTTCTGTCTTTCTGGGAGCAAGGGAATTTCTGTGTTTTGCAGAAGAGAATGGCTTGGAGCAGGGGAGACCTCAGCTCCCCTAAATTGGGAACCCAGTTAATGAGACCCATTTGTGATCTACCTCGGACTCCAAAAAGACACATAAACAACATGGGGGACATCTGGGCATGGGTTCAGACTTCTGCTTTCCTGAGAACAAGGGAATTTCTATGTTTTGAGGAAGAAGCTGGTTTGGAGCAGGGATGCTCCCAGGCCCCCCCGAGCTGGGAATTCTGTTAATAAAAACCTCTTTTTTTCCTCACCTTTTTCTGTGTTATGCTTGTGCCCAGCAGCAAGTGTCAGAACCCCAGGCTGCTCAGTTATAGTAGGTAGACAGATGATAGATAAATAGATAGACAGATAGATAATAGATAAATCAATAGATAGATATTTTAGGCCATCTGCTTAAAACCAAGTTCTAAATGCAATGAAAAATTACAACTAACTCCTGTTAATGGATTCTAGACCCGTGTGTAACTTCCCAATATCAATCCAAATTGCTCTCCCTTGATCAATTTGGCCACCTTAAAAGAAAAAAAAATCCTGTTTCTTTACATCTGGACATTTTTAATGTTTGTAGTTCCATATAGGTTTGGTTGCTTTTTGTCTTTTTGCCCTCAAAAGGTAAAGTCTATAGGGTAGGGTCGATATTTATATTTTTGACCACTGTATTCTCAGTTTCCGGCATAATCTACCATTTAGTAAACACTGAGTATTTACTAAATAATGCATAGAATCAGCAGTAGTGAAGCCAATAGTAATCTAGATAAATATTTTGAAGAAGTGGCACTAATTTCTAACTCACAGACAAGAAAGGCAATAAGATTAACACGATAATCAGAGGAAATGCAATAAACAAACTGTCACCCAACACATAGGCATTCTTCCTACTGCCGAGATCGGAGTAATAACAAAGGATTAAACGTCCATTTTTTGTGTGTCAGATAAAATATATTCTATTTCTGCTTCTTCCAGTTCAAAATAGAATTATTTTATTTACTTCAACGTTTTTAATTTTTAATTTTTACTTTTTTATTTTTAGAGAATGGAGAAGGGAGGGAGAAAGAGAGGGTGAGAAACACCAATGTGTGAGAGAAAAATTGATCAGTTGTCTCTAACATGCACCCCATCTGGGGACCAGGTTCCCAACTCAGGCATGTTCCCTGACTGGGAATGAAACTTGTGACCTTTTATTTTGTGGGAATATTCTCAACAAGCTGAGCTACACCGGTCAGGGCTATCTAAACTTAAAAAAAAACTTTTTCTTTTTATTCTGCTCCTCTCTGTGAAGTTATTTTAAAACTGACCACAGATTTGTTTAAAAATAAAACTCAGAATGGCTGCAATGAGGTTTTATTGCTTACTAAGTTAGGTTATTTACAATTTCTGGTAACTAAAGGGGGAGGCATTAATTTAAGAATTTCAGAATTCTTATCTGCAAAATGGGGGAAATATCTACCAGAATGAGTGATGGCAGATCAGACAAAAGTATATATAAAGCCTTAAGGGGGAAACAAAAAGACATCTTCCATAAATGCCCTTGAGGGATATGATGGGGTATAAGAGAGGGAGCTTCTTTGAGGCAAGAAAGGTCTGGGTGCAACTACAAGCTCCAACAATGACTGTGCATGTTATTGTGAGGATTGGAAATAAGCATCAAGAATATTAAATGTCTGACCCATGACTATTATTTTTTTCTTAAAAATTTCACAAGCAGTATCCTTGAGTCCCTAATCTCTGCTTGACAGAAAAATGTACTATGGATTGAGCATTCCCAGTAAAATCTGGTATGAGATACACTTCCTCCTCCTCCTCCACCACCATCACCACCCATTGTTGCACAAGGCAGGTCCCTAGCTCCTTCACGATCCAGCAAGAACATGGTAAAACACCGAGCTTTTATTTCTGAATGAAGTAGTCAGTGAATGCTATCAAAGCACAGGAAAGGATACACAATTTAAATCAATAATCACTTAAGCTTTGGAAGGCAGGAGGGAATGTGAAACTGCACTCTTCAGAAATGGTTTCAGGTAGACAGGTAGGCAAGTGGCAGAAATGAGATTCACAGAGTTTCTCAGAGCTAGAAATTGACTGCTTGAGAACATCAGGAACCCGATTCTGTCACTTAAAGAAAAGAACTATTATTTCTGTTCTGTTAGTTCTTGATACCATGAATCTCAGTGGGAGCTTCTTTGACCTTTCTATCTCCAAAACTTCCAGTGAACATATAAACTTCTAATTCTGTATATTAAATGTATTCTTGCTTTGAATAACTAGGTGGCTTCCTAGTTTTCTCATTGAAACTTGTCTAATAAAGATAGATTGAAAGTAAATACTTGAGTCCTGTTATATGCAATTTGAGGGCTTGTTACATTTTTATTAGGATTATATCAACTATATATTAAATTGTATATTATATTTAGTTCAAATAATAGGCTATGGGGTGAATAATTCCCATTTCATCCATCGTTCTTAGAAATCTCCAAGTTGATGTCATTTCAGTAGAGTTAACAGCCTCCTTTTTCTGTTTCTCATCAGTTGAAAATGGTTTTGCCTAGGAACTTAGTGAGCAGACTAGATAAGCCACACAACCAAAAACAATGGTTGGCAAACCCTTGGGGTGACCAAGGAAAAGGGGGAAAACATGCACCCCCCTTTCTTCTCGAAATATTCCACGGGGGTAGGTTACAAGGATAAATATGTGCTTTACAGAACCATGTCTATTGGTTCTGGGTTCTATGTGTGTCTTCTCAGTATATTGTACCTGCTCCTTATTGTGTGTGTGTGTGTGTGTGTGTGTGTGTGTGTGTGTGTGTGGTCTACTTTCTTGCTATAAGAAGAAAATGTTCCTCCTAATAATCTAGATATTGGCAAATACAAATTGATATCTAAGCATTTGATCTATACAGCAATCAAGTACTTTAGCTTCATTATGTAATAAAATAAACTGTTAGTTGCTTCAGTGGGTACAAAGAATGTATTGAGCATAATCCTGTTCTTTAATTCTCTTTAGCAAGATATTTATATGCACGGAAACTATGTTGTACTGATGATAGATAACACAGGCAATTACATAAAGGAGAGAGGAAACAAGTGCTAAAATGTCTAACATGGTATCACAGAGAACCTAGATTTTTATTATTTTTCTTCTCATTAATATAATTATTTCAATAATTATTTTTCAGACATCATAGGTCATTTCATAATAGTTATAAGTACTTCCTCAACTAACATTTCCATGATCTTAGATATCTTCCAGCTTATCTTTTCGTAATTAAAGAATGAATGTCATAGAATTTAATTGACTTACAGGATCACCTCATCAGTGTCCCTCTTAGGTCTCAGCCCACAGCTCTAAAGTCCTAGTCTAATAATTCCTCCTCCAAATCACTGTTATTTATGGGAAAATATTTCTCACTATGATATATGAGACTTAGCAGGTAAATATCCCTCCCCTTTTAATTGCATCTAATATTTATAGCAACATGAAAGGGTAGACAATATTTTGGGATTTTTTTTCACCACTTTTAGAGAGAGATGAAGGGAAAGAGGAAGGGAGAGAGGGAAGAGAGAAGCGTGACTGGTTCCCTTCTGTACACCCCACCTACTCGGGATCAAACGTGCAGCCCAGTCATGTACCTCAACCAGAAACTGGACCAGCAGCCTTTTGATTTTCAGGAAGGTGCCCAACAAATGAAGCCCCATCAGCCCGGCCTATTTCGGGATAATTTTATTGCTTCAGCACAATAGGGTCTATCTTTTTTCCAGACACGTGGATACTTTTGATGCCTCACAGATGTACTTTTGCAAAAATTAGAGTTAGGGGATGTAATTCTGCAAATGTAGGACAAATGAAATTTAACCAGTCTTTTAGAAAATTGACCTTTTTAATATTTGGCTGTATTTGCACCAAAATCTAACTAAATTTATTGGTGACTTCTAAGTAAACTAGGCATAACCTAGATCAAATATACATAACACTGTCTTATATAAAGACCAGTGATTTTAGAGAAAACAAGACAATTTCAATTTCATTTTGTGCCATATCTAAACCTTTCCTAAGTCTCAGTTTTCTTATCTGTGTGCAAGAAATAATAAAACCAATCTTGCATTATTGTTGGAAGAGTTACATATAATACATGAAAACATACAACATAGTGCCTGGTACCAAGTAAATCCTCCTCTGTGGCAAGTATTGTCATTATTATTAGTCTTAATTTGAATATTATTAAATATGCCATACAGGCACAGTTCATCCTCAGACTGGCAATGTGCCTTGACTTGCCAATATAACAACAGTAATTTTTTCTCACTTGAGATGGAAAGAAACCTCAGACCTAAAAGAGATATTTTTATAAAATGTAAATAGTGTGCACACACGGATTTTTATTTTGATACTAGCAGACTGGATCTCCAACTAATTACCCTGATAAAGCAACCGTTGTCAACTAAAAATTTTTTTAAAGTTTTTCAATGACTAATTAAATTGCAGTGAACATTATCTGTCATGATGAGATACACTTTTTGTTTTAATTTTAAATGAGCTACTTAAAAAAAAAGAGCTTGGATTTCAGTATATTCATTTGGTTTCTTTTTAAAATAGGTTGTGTTTTTGCTCCTTTTAGAATTAGAAGCTTTAAAAATATGAAAGTGATATGTAATTATAAAGCTAATATATATGTTTATTCATAAAAAGATAAAATGGAATGTATATAATGATAAAAGCATTATAAAGATTTTGTATATGAACCCAGTCCTCAACCCTCTTTGGGAAATTTTACATTGTGTAGATTATTAAACTCTATATTCATATACAGATTCTTTTGTGTAAATGACCTTTTTAAAAGCAATGTGGTAATTTTTAATCACTTATTATTTTTTCATAGACTAAAGAAATCAGAGCCATTGCTAATAGAATTGATGACAAGAGAAACAATGGTGGGATTTTAGCTCCATTCAGCCCACCCACACTTCACTAAAAGAGAAAGTACTACCCAAAGTAGTTATTATCCCAACTAAACATGGAACATGAGGTTCCATTAGTACTTATATAACTAACTCTAATTAAAACACCATGAAAACTATATAATGAGATCACTGATTTTCTGAAATGGCTTAGGAGGCATAAGTTTTAGTTTCTTACAATTCTTAAAAGCAAATATATGTAACAAAGTCAGATGTATGATCAGTGTGAACATGGACTATAGAGTATCCAAAAAATATGTTTTTTAATATCCTGTCTAATGCCATTGCTTGCTTAAGTGTAAACTAGTTCTAACATATTTCAAAAGCAAAGTTCTTTTTGGGAGCTTTTGTGTTTGAAAAGTACTTTTAATGGATTGTTTGCTTTGTTTATTCTTGGCTCAAGGCAGAAGCATCTTGACATTTACATTGCTATTTTCCCGCTTTCAAAATACAAACAAAAAATTGTTTTGGCTTGGACTCACTTGTAATTATCCTCTGAAATTCCTCAAGGCCATTCCAGCTATGTTGGAAAGGACTTTCTTCATTTTAAACCTGCTCCTGCAGCTTTATAAGGACACAAAGCCAGAGATGCCCACACACATACAGGCACACAGACACTCTCTCACTCAACTTACAAATGAATCGTGCCCCCAAAAGTCCTGGGTAACACATTGTTTGGAACTCAGAAGTACCTTCCCAAAGAAATAATATTAGAAATGTATTTCCTTAGATAGTCCCTAAGAGATTACTTAACTCTCATGTATCTGAAATTTCATATTTAGAAAGAAAAATAGGGCAGTATTGCAGCATAACTGGTGGTTTTGTTTTAAAGAAAATAATTAGTCTTTAATTTATTTTGAATTCTGCTGCTTGAGGATGTTCACTTTCCCAGAGTCCCTTTTCTATCTAGCAGTCAGCATTCAACACTGGCTTGTACTTGCTTCCTTCACACCTCACCACATCCTCAAATCAAAGCATCGCAATAGAAGTGCAATGGTGGGTCTCTGATTCTCCTCCACAAAGCAACAAAAAATCCCTATCCTTTGGTAAAATTACCCCACAATTCCAACAAACCATACTTAATAATGCAGTAAAAGGTAGGCGAACTATATTAGCTTTTACTGTTTAACTGCTGTCTCTTTAAAAGTGTTGGTAGATGATGCATGAGATTTTATGCAGATGTTCTTTCCCGATGTACGAATGTGAGGTCATGTTGATACATATTATTTTATTATTTATTATTATTTATTATATTTTTATTATGCAAATGATATTTTATTATTTATACTATTACAATTGTCTCAGTTTTTCCACCTTTACTCCCTTCCTCCCACACACCCCGCCCTGGCAATCCCTGCACTGTTATCCATGCCCATGGGTCCTGCATATATATTCTTTGGCTACTAAATTGCTTATGCTGTCCTTTAATCCCCATGACCATTCTGTAACAACCAATTTGTACTTCTTAATCCCTTCACCTTTCTTGCCTATCCCCCGACCCCCTCCCATCTGGCAACCATCGTAATGTTCTTTGTATCGATGATTCTGTTTCTGTTCTGCTTGTTCATTTATTCTGTTTTTTATTTTTATTTTTAGATTCAATTATTTTTGCTGAGAGAAGTTTCGAAATCCTATTGTTTTCTACTTATACACTAAAAGTTTAAAATCAAAGGTCTTCCTAAATCTATGGAGGTTAGTCACTTAAATGAAGGAGACGGTAATAATTAGTATGCCGCCATTGTTAAGACGATTTAGTCCAGTAAAGGGGCAAGTGAAGAAAGGAGATATCAAGACACAACAACTACCTCAAAAAACTCATGCCTTTAAGCACTGCAACAATTTGTGACAAGGCCAGGGATTTTGCTGAAATTTGCTAAAATAAGTTAAGAAGAATGCCTATTCATAAGATATTAAAGTTCAAGCATCAACTGGTTAGTGCCAAAATCTAAAAAGTGGTTCAAACTTCAAGACCTAAAACATGGGCGAATCTATCCCCCAAAAATGTGAGGCTTTCGATAGTATTTCCTGAACACAAAAATAGTTTGAGAGATGGCTTCCTTGATGGAAAAGGTCTGTTATTTAGAATACCCACATTTTAGAAGCTAATGTAATTTAAATATTGAATTATTGTATTTACTGTTTATTATTTTAAATTTATTTTTATTTTTATTTTTTATTGTTTATGCTATTACTATTGTCCCAATTTTCCCCCTTTACCTCCCTCCACCCTGTCTACATCTTACTTCCATGTTATTCTCCATACCATTGTTTATATCCATGGGTCCTTCATATATGTCCTTTGACTAATCCCTTCACCTTCTTTCAAACAATCCTCACCTCCCTCCTTTCTCTTACAGCTGTTAATTCATTCCATGACTTTATGCCTCTGGTTCCATTTACTATTTTTAAAAACTACACAATTAATTCCATTTTACTTCAACACTTTATTTTCTATGGGTTATTGCAACCTCTTGATATGCAAGCTTTTAGCAAGTGTTTAAGGGAAAAGAATGTTTATTGAAAATTAAAAATGAAAGAAATTTCTTACTGCAGTGACCCTGAGGAAAGAGAGATTTTAAAAGTATTTCTTCTTTGTTAAGAGAGATATGGAGAAGCAGCTTTGGAACCCAGAAAACTCTCAGAGCCTGAAGTAAAATACCAGAATGATACAAAAATTACTGTTAGTTTATAATATCTGTGTAAAATTCTATAGTTTATAAGTTATCTTCTCACATTTTATCCTCATTTTATCTCATTTTTTTCTGATATTTTATCTAAATTTATCCTAATATTAATAGTACTTTAAGAATTTTTCAGAGATCAGAAACTGACTCTCAGAACTGTTAATTAGCTTGTTCCAAAGCATGCAACTGGTAAAAGAGAAATTTTTCCACTCAAATCCCTTCTCACTTTTACAAATCCCAAATCCAGTAGTCTTTCTATAATATCATTGTTACACCATGTTCTTATTTCTTAAAGCTATTCTGCTATAGACAAGTGAACAGCTGATCATTAAAGGCAATATGAAAAGTATGTTGTATAGCAGAAGAGGAAAGACAATTCAATGGAGAAAGGATAGACTTTTTGACAAATGGTACTGGAACAACTAAATATCCAAATGCAAATATAATGTATCCAGATAAAGACCATATGCCTTTCACAAGAATTAATTCAAAATGAATCATCAGCCTAAATGTAAAACACAAAACTGTAAAACACCTAGAAGACAACATAGGAGAAAATATTAAGTGCTCCTGCAGTGATGATAAAATTTTAAATGCAAAATACAATGCACAATTCATGAAAGAAAACTTGATAAATTGGATTTCAGTACAATTTAAAACTTCTGCTTTCTAAAAGATCCTGTTAAGAGAATGGAAAGGCAAGCCACAGACTGGGAGAAAATATTTGCATTATCTATAGTGTGATAAAGGATTGGGATCCAAAATATTTTTTTAAAAAAACTCGTAAAACTTCAAAATAAGAAAACTACTCAGTTTAAAGATAGGTAAATGATCCAAAAAGACACCTCACCAAAGAAGACATACAGATGGAAAATAAGCCTACAAAAACGGTGTTCAACATCACGTCATCAGGTACCAACACACATCTATTAGAATGGCTACAAACCAAAACACTGACACCATAACATTCTGCAAGAACGTGGAGCAACTGAAAATCTCATTCATTGCTAGTGCAATATAAAATGGTACAGCCACTTTGGAAGACAGTATGGGAGTTTCTTACAAAGCTAAATACAAGCTTACCTTATGACCCAGCAATCATGTTCCTTGGTATTTAGTAGATGAGCTGAAAATGTATATCTACACAAAAATCTGCATGTGAATATATATATATATATATATATATATATATATATATATATAGCAGTTTTATCCATAATTGTCAAAAATTGAATGCAACCAAGAAGTCCTTCGATGGGTGAATGGTTAAAGAAACTATGATGCATCTGTACAGTGGAATATTTTTCAGTGATGAAAAAATTTATATGGAGGAAACACATTAATATTGCTAAGTGAAGAAGCCAACCTGAAAAGGTTACGCACTGCATGATTCAAACTATATGACATTCGGGACAAAGTAAAACTGTAGAGAAAATAGGAAGAGCCGTGGTTTCCAGATGCTCGAGGAGTAGAGAGGGAGAGATGAGTAGGTGGAGTCGAGGCTTTTAGGGCCATGAAGCTGTTCTGTATGATGCTACATGTATGTCAGTATACATTTGTCAAAACCCATAGAATGTACAACGCCCAGAATAAATATTAACTATGAACTTTGGTTAATAATGTATCGATATTGGCTAATCATTTGTAACAAACGTACTGTTGCCAAAGGTGGACCAGGACTAAGGTGAGTCCGCCAGACCGGCCTGACAATAAGATTCTTCCATGGTATCGCAGGAAAAGCATTTCCAGGTTACATTCAGAGGAGGGTTTGAGCCATGGTGGCAAAATTTATTGGAGAGAAAACAAAGGAAAGGCTTAGGCACACTGCCTCCTCCACCACCAGGGGGCTCATCACTGCTTGGCTGTGGGAGAAGTCCAGCCTCTAGGGCCGCAGGCCCTCACTGGTGCCTGTGCCATTAGGCTCAGAAGGGCCAGGCCCAGAGACACAGAATTTCTCTGTGTCTCATTTCTAGTACCACACATTGCAAACTGTTAATAATAGGGGGCCGGGGGACCTGTGTATCATAAGGGGAAAACTATGTGTGTGTAAATGGTGATAGGTTATATGGGACCTCTGTACTTTATACTCGATTCTCCTCTAAACCTAAAACTGCTCTAAAAAATAGTCTATATTTTTTAGGAAAACATATTGTAGTGGAGAACACATAGGTTCACTGGGCCAGACTGCTTAATCTGCTTTTATAGAATAATAACTATAGAGATTTATAAAGAATTCAATAACAAAACACAGATGCAACAAGATCCCATCTCCAGACACCCCAGTCCTTGCCCATGAGTGCTACAGCAGTACCTGTTGGAATTACAGCAAAGTAAGGGAGACAGAGAAGACTCAGAATTCTTAAAAAAAACAAAACAGAACCCTAATCCCTTTCCTGCTCAGGGGTGATGGGTCAGATTTTACATGACTGGATTTTGATAGTAGTTATATTTTTGCAGTACTTTGTAGTTTTCAACACACTTTCACTTACATGGTCCCTGATCATATATGTTATTTCATGTGCCCCATTGCCTAACAAGCTCAGTGCCTCTGGAGCACCTTGCAGCTTTTGATTATGCTGTCACAATCTATCAGTGTGATCTTTCTGGCTCCCCTTACACAGGACTGGAAGAATTCCCTGGGTCTTAATTCTATGAGTGTCCATTGAATCAGATTCTTAGAGCTCGAGGGACTTTAAAAATTATCTTTAACAACAGATTATCGAATAAGTACACAGAGACCCAGTGATACAGAGCGCCCTAATGAGCTGGCTGGAGAAACGGGTTGAGTGCCTTCTTTCTGCTACCCACCCTGCTTCATCGGCCTAGCCTCAAGGGAATCCTAACAAAGGATTCCCTGTGACTTCTATAGCCACTCAATCACTAACTTCATCAATTCCTTCTTAAGCCCATCACCCAAGTCAGCTTTTTGCTCTTCATCGATACCGATATTCAAAGTCATATTCTCATCCCCCATACCTTTCTTCCACCATAGTCTTCCCAAAGGTTTCTGTTCTCTCTCAACTGCGGTGCCCGACCTGGAGCTTCAAACAGCTCTTCCTTACAGCACAGATTACTTCATGGACCTTTAGTGTAAAAAATGAAGCCCCAACCTCTCAATGGAACACGGAAAACACCCTATCACTTGATTTCTCCCTGCATTCCATGCTCGTGAATCCAATAACTATTCAGACTATTTTCACTTTTTGTTTTTCACTCCCCATCATACCACAGACAACCTGTCCTTTGGATCTTTTCTCACACTGTCCTGTCCTGGAAATGTTCCTTGTCTTAGTCAGTTTAGGCTGCTTATAAGAATATCCCATAACCTGAGTAACTTACAAACAGCACAAATTTGTTTCTCATGACTCTTCTGGAGCCTAGGAATTCCAAGAGCAAGTCACTAGCAGATTCAGTGTCTGATGAGGGCTGCTTCCTGGTCCATGGACTGCTGTGTCCTCACATGGCAGGAACATAAGAGAGCTCTCTAGGATCTCTAGGTTACTAGGTTACTAATCCCATTCATGAGGGATCATACCGCTATTCTCATGACCTAATCATCTCCTAATGGTCCCACCTCCAAATATCATCATATTGGAGAGTAGGTTTCAACATATAAATTTTGGGAGGGCACAAACTTTCAATCTATAGAACTCCTTCATTTATCGGGCACCGTACCCCTTCTCTCAAATCCAGATAAATTTCTCCCTCTCCCTATAAAATCCTTCTTGACTGCCACAAAATAATAATTTCTCTTTTAAGCGAATCCCAATAGCACTTCTTGCCTGTAGCACTCATTGGGCACTTTGCATAAGTATTCTGAAAATTTATTTAAATGATGATTTATATATCTTACTTCTTAAATAAGATTACATTCCTTGAAGGTAGCAATCTTCTCTTGCCAGTTTTCATCAGTATGCTGGCACAGAGCATGTTCAATGAAGGGTTATTTATAGGAATGACAGTCAGTTTTAGACACAATGTCTTAGGACTCAAAATCTTTGAATTATCTGATGCCAAATTATGAGGAACATTCTTTTCATATTCCAAAAACATTTCAGTGTTTAGTGATACTTTTGTTGAGGCAGTACCCTTGGGGCATAATCAAAATTCCAAATGCAATATTTAGCTCTATACAGTGAACTTCTGATAACAACTATCTTAAAAAGCAAATCACTTTTGACTTCCTCCTTGTATATTTGATGAGAATTGTCATAACATCATCGGGTTGAAGAGTAAAATTCTTACATGAATAACATCTCAATAAGTTGTTTGACATTAAAAAAAAATAAACTCTGTTCACCAAATGTTCTTTGGTACAATTCAATTAACAATTTTATCCTTTCTCCGTATAGCTGTGATTTTAAATAATCTGTTTCTCCATTTCTTAAACTGCATATCATCCTGTCACACCCATCATTTTTCACTTTGAACATTTCCTCTTTTAAAAGAAGAGCTCATAAGGATTGAGAGTATAATGTCTTATAATTTTGGATTTTTTTTTTTTTTACATCCAGAATATTTAGAAATGTGAATTCTGTAGCAAGAAAAAAATGTAGGATGATTTGTTATATGTTTCATAAATGAAGTAAAATGCATGGCAATCTTGGGACAAAGCTCAGTCATATAAATCAAAATGAAGCTATTTAATCTATTTGGACTGCTGGCATATATATGAATTAATAGAGCCAAGGAAGACTCTATTCCTTCAAAAACTATAGCAATTCCTTCAGTAACTATTGTGATACTTTAAAATAATGCCAAAATATTGAACTTTCAATCCTGAAGTTTGCTATATACATGAGAACATTATCATAATCAACATTTTCAAGTTTACACACTGGAATACACGGTATCCTATAATCATATTACTAACAGGAAAAATATCACTTGCTTAGTCATTGCTAACTCAAAGCAAGACAAAAAGCAAGACAAAAGCAAGGGGACTTTTCTCTTCAAAACTGATAATGAAGTAAATTGAGTCTATAAATGTAATTAAAAGGGTAATAAAATGTTTACCAGACACGTAAGTCAGACCATAAGGGGTCCTCCATATCTACTGCATGTGCCAAGAATGGCAAATGGGAAAATAGTTTATTATATAACAATATACAAAACTAGATATTAATTTATGATTTTTATTAATTTCTGAATTTCATAAGTTAAAAGTGAAGGAAATAGAATTATCTTACATAACATATTCTAAAAATATAATTTACCTACTCTGATAAAGACTTTTTTAAATGCTGGACTTAATAATGTGGTTTAATTTTTCTGTTTAGCACTTAATATATTTACCACACACTATATTTTACTTAATCACTTTGTTTATTCTGGTTTCTCACAACCACCCCTTGAATATAACCTCATCAGGGCAGGTCTCTCTAACTTGAGGCGACTTCAATGGTTCTGAGGCTCACAGGAGTGCATGGAGCAAAGTGCCTTCTAACTGTCTAGGGTGACAAATAAATGCTTCCCAAGGAGCTAGGACACAGAGTCACAGTGTTAAAAGAAATGATATGAAATAAGGATTTTAAATGTGAATTCGGTTTTCACATCACAAAGAAAAACCACAAATACCAGAAGTTAAAATGTTTCTTATTAAAAAGGTGTCTCATTTCATCATCTCATTTTATAGATGTAACACTTAAGGTGTGAAGAAATCAAATGATTTGTCAGGTCACAGAATTTTTGAATTGAAGATGCCTTAAACCTCATGTAGGCCAAATATTCAGGTGCTTAGAGCTACTCAGCTTATGTTTTAACACCTGCAGTGATATGAGCATCATATTTAGTCTTTTAAGGACAGTATTTCTTAGAAACTTCCTTGTCCTACTTAATTAAGACTTGTATTCCTATGCTTCCATTCATTAGTCCTAGTTATAATCTTTGGTAATACACAGTATATCTAGTCCAGGGTATTATTTTGCAGATAGACAGACAGACAGACAGATAGATGAATGTAGTATAAGTGCTAAATATGAGGTCCTGTATGCATGAGAGTTTTAAGCCAAATAGTCTTCTTGTTTCACTCTTCCTCTAATACCTCTTCATCTCCTGCCTTGTCTCATGATAAATCCTGGACTAGACAATGTGTGTGTGTGTGTGTGTGTACGCGCGCATGTGTGTGTGTTCACGTGTATTGTACATATACACAGGGGACACACATAGATATGTGTACATAATTGTTATACATATACACACATTATATTAGCATCTATTACACAGAAAGGTATGTATATATTTTGTGTCTTATGGAAGACTCAGTTAAAATTTTTAAAATATGTAATACTCTTTTAAGCTGAATTTTCCCTATTAGTTTAAGTTCTACTACATCAGGAACTCGAAAACCAAAATAAGTTGAACTCATCTCATCTTCTGAGAACCTAAATTGAGTCCCCTTCCATATGAGAATTGTTTTTTAATATTTGTTAAAATTGTTTAAATGTTTTCAGAAATCACTCTAGTGTGACCCTCCAATCAAATATTTCTATTCTTCTGGTTATTTCAAAAGTCATCTAAATCCTAGTCTCCCCTGAAGAAACTTAACTCCCTCTTAAAATGCAGTTTCTAGAATTAAATAGTACTCAAGATTTGGTCCTACTAAAACAAAATAGCATGGATTTATCTCCTGATTCATTCATGAAAGTGTATTTCTCCCAACACAACCTATAATTCTACTTATTTTTTCAGTACCCATATCATGCTTGACTCATACTGACATTAATGTCAAAAAAGTTTCTTAATCATTGTCTATATGATTATTGCTAAACCATGTTTCCTTTATTCTATATTTATGCAACTGGACTTTTCTTTGGAGGAGGAGAAGAATGGTCCTCAAATTGGAGATATAAGAAATGTTTACACTTAAAAAAAATTGTTCACAGAAGATACATATTCCAAAAAACCCCAAAAACTTACTTGAAGGATATAAAATATAAATTTTGAGACACATAGCCTACCTATAAAAACCTGGTGGTACTTGCTGAATCAGGAAGCTCTTCTCCATATCTTGGAGAATGTCATTCAGCATTCGGACACGTAGAGGAATTCTCTCCTTCGGGTCATTAGCAGGACGCATCTCATCTGATTGGAAGAGTTCAGCACTTTCCCGCAGGTGTGAAGCCAGGGCTAGCAGTTGATGAGTATTGGGTTGATCACCTGGTGAAGAAAAATGAGCTCATCTCAGAAGAGGCATTCACAAAGGAGCAAAATTATCATTTTATAATTATCATGTAATCATTTCACCAAAAATATTCTGTCTAAACATGTTATATTCTAGTAAGCATATTACATTTACCACTGCTATACTACTGCTAATAACTGCCACTAATAATAATACCAGTAAATAGGTACTGTTAGTTGAGAGACTGCTATGTTCCAGACACTGGGTAGAGTGCATGATATAATTATCTTATTTAATATTTGCCAAACTTTGTATTGTCATGTCTATTTCATAGAAGTTGAGAATTAATTAAAGCAAATTTCTTAGGTCATTAAGCAAATAAATAACAGGTCACAATCAGAAGACTGCATCTCTCTGACTCAAATATTCATACTCACGATGCTGTATTTCTGGAATAAAACATTTTAAAAGGAGTTATTGTCCTTTTTTTCCCATGAAAACATGATTTATGCTGCCATGTGTGGTTATGACTCTATTGGGCCTTATTGTTTCCTAAAATTTTTCTGTAATTTGAAGTTGAAAAACATGTTTTATTTGAAAATATGCTGAAAACTATCCTACGCTTATTTATATTGTTTTGTTTTGCTTTCAGGGTGATTTTTGTTTGTTATTGTTTCCTTATTTGTTTGTGTAACTTGCTGAAAGTCATTCTGATATGAATGGAGGTAGCGAAGGGATCACAGATGATCCCTTTGACTAAGAAAAAGGCCGCATTCATACAGTGATCACAGCCACGAGATCATGGGGTCCTGCCAACTGAGTTCAATTCCACACTCAGCCATTTAGTAGCTGGGTGGTATTGGGCGAGTTACTGAATCTCAGTGTGTTCATCTGTGAAATGGACAGAATAATAGCACCTGATTCATAGATTTGTTATGAAGATTAAATGATTAATGCTTGTCAAGTAGTTCCCTGTAGATAGGCAGTTCCCAGCTGGTCCAATTTAATGTCTTGTTTAAAAAGCATTCTTTTATTATGCCATAAGAAGGGCATTCCGTCATTGTCTTCTTCCATATAGCCCCACTATTAGAGCATTCTCTGAGTGAGACAACAGTTAATGATGTCATTCTCGGGAAACTAGGTACCACTGACTCCAACAAGATCAGCACATCACCGCAAATAATTATTTCAAGTCAAGGCAATGAAATGAACATGGACGCAGTAAATCTCAACTGGTAGTCCCGAGAGTATAGCATTGAGATTAGCAGGTGAAGGGATCAAAGAAGCCTTATGGTGCCCTCACTTGGAGAAATCTGCAAAAGGAAAAGATCACAAAGGGACTCTTTCTCCATGTGAAGTCCAAGGGTTACCAGCTCTCAAAAGACCCAGTGTTTGCTGAAATGCAGATTCCCAGATCCGCTGAATTGCTATAAGGGTAGGTCCTAGGAATCTCCATTTTAACATGGTACTCAGATTACTCCACACATATTCAGGTTTAAGAAACACTTTGGAGACATGATAACACTAAAAAAAAAAAAGAAAACTAAGTTAGAACTATAGTGGATGTATAAAATATGCCTGTCATAGAATCACCAACTACTAATACAGTGATCTTTTTGTCTCTCATTTTCATTGGTTGGGGACTATTTTACATGGCACTTCCTTTAAACCCCTTCATCATGCTGACATTCAACAGTTGTTTACTGAATTAAAAAAATAGATTTAATAAAGTATTTTAACATAAAAATCTAAAAATAAAACTATGTAGACATAAGTTGTTTTTATAAGGATACAAAGAGCGTTCACTGAAACCATCTAGTCACTGAAATTGACAATATAAGTAAAATAAATTGTTCATAGGTTTTGGCATTTTGATGTTTTTATAGTTCATTTCACATTCATTAATCATCTTGTTTGATTTCACAACAAAACTTGAGGTTGTGAGAGGAGAGATTTTTGTCCATTTAGAAAATCTAGCCCCCTAAATACCAATAATAACACTAATGCTATTTGATAAAGATACAGTTCATCTTGAATTATTATGATTCACCAAAGTTAATATATAGAGAACTTACAGGGAACACCTTAGCACAAGGAAAGAACAAGATGGATAAGACACATTAGTTTATGCTGGAATTGAAAGACTGAACAACAGTAAAAATAAGTTTGACATCCTTGAGAGTCTTCCATTTAAGAAAGAAAAATCTGTTCTGATGTAACATACACTATAGAACTGAAGACATTACTACTGAATCAAGTGAGATAAATTGTGCCATTCTAACTTATTTAGCTTTAAATGAATTTATCTTTCATGGTGGTGCAGACATAGAGAATTGACAGGTTTCGGAACTTCCTGGAACCAGAAAGAACCCTGAGAGTGGAAACCTGTCACCCACGGCATCCACCTATGTATTACCTCAAGGGTATGAGGTTACAAATTGAAAGTAGCTTTACTTTCAATGTTCACACAATCATTTTACTATATAACTGATGTTCTAAAACCTACTAATAGTCACTTCTGAGTTAAATAGAACTCATTTTTCCCTTTAAGTAAGTCCCAGAAGGTAATGTCCACTTTTCTACCTTGTCTCTCTCCTTTCGCTGACTCAAAGCAAGTCCTCAATATCCACAAATACGTTTTATCTTCAGATTCTACCACAATACCTTACATATGGTAGTTGTTTAACAAAAATTTTGTTAAGTGAATGTTGAATTATAAGATAATGACTTATCTGAGATACATCATTTTATTAAATGATGCCTATAAAATTACTCAGGAAGATGTTTGGAACATCCTCAACAAATCTTATGTCCTTTACTTTCTTGCTGAAATCAATAACAGTTGCAAAGAAAAAAAAACATAAAGAAGAAATTTTAGGGTAATTATAAGTTAAATTCAACTAAATTAAATTAGAATATGGCCTAACGATAACCCATAAAAACTAAGAATATATAAAACTTCATTTAAGGCATAGTGCATGTCAGAGAACAGAAGACTGACTGAGGTTCATAAGAGTTAAGGTTTAATAAGTAATGTCTATTTGAACAAAGAAAGTGAAGTAGGAGCTAGAGACTTCTGTCAGGGTTAATATAATTATCTTGAAGTAATAGTACATGGAGTCTAAAAACCAAGGACTCAATATGAAAAAAACGAAGAAGAGCCTGGTCTGCTTAATTATCATCAGTGTGGTGTTGCATAGATGACTTAATACTAGTGTCTCACTTTCCTTGAAGAAAATGGAGAAAACATTCATTTCACTTTCCAAGGATAATGATCACTATATAAGGCAAGCTATTGTTACCAGAGTACATAAACCAAACACAAATTGCTACCAACTCATTTTTTGAATGCATGCAAAAAATACTCTAATGGCTTTACTAATGCTTTTATTCTCAAAAATGTTACTATTTATTTCTTCCTTCAATCCATGGCCCCCTCCTGGCAACTGTATAACACTCCTTTCATACACAGATTAATCAGCATTTCCTATGAATCTGGTGCCATTTGCCCCCCGCCCCCACCCCGGGCATCAAACCTCTGAAGAACAAGGGAAGGGATACAAAGGGGAAAGGAATTAAACATCCACTCTCTAAAAATGATTCTTATATAACTTTGCCCCTGGTGAAAAGCCAACTAATAACATTTTTATAGTATGGTAGAATGAACTGATGTGTGATAAATATTAAAAATCAACCTTAACATAATTCAAAATAATAGAGATTTCCTAGTGAAATTATTTTGATATTATTCAAAAGATAATGGAAATGTATATCTACATTTCAAATAAAAACAATTTGTATTTTTTCCTCTTTCATCTCAAAGGCAAATAACAAATGTATTTTCAGTAAGTACTTATTGAGTCCTATTTTGTGTGTTATCCTGTAAGTATTGGGAGACACATATGATTAAATCTAACCTAAACAGGTTTATAAACTAATTATAAATAATCCACAAAGGAAGATTAAATATTGTCAAATAAAATTAATGCTCACAAGGATAACTAAAGAGTTCATGTGTACAAGAATATGCTAAGTAGATCCCAGGGAAGAAATGAAATTTGAGAGACAAATCATAAAATGGCCCTGAAATCAAGGGCATCTCAAATGGAACTTTGAATGTTATGGGACTTTATCTACACTAAAGTGGTTGAAGTAAGTGTTCCATCTGTAAAGCATGTGATTAGTCTTCCCTTCTTCTTCCCTCAGTCCTCACCCTTCTAGAATTTTAGTCTACCTCTAACTTAAACTCTTTTATTTTTCTAGATTTTGATGGATTGGACAGAGCTGGACATTATAAGCAGTATCTATTAATTGAAGAGGAGGAAGGGAGGACAGAAGGGAAGGAGAGAGGAAAGGAAGAATAACCAGTCAGCAGATATTGAGAGGCACATTGAGATCTCAGCAATGCAGTTCAGGAGAGGTTTTAAAGATATACTGGAGGAAACGCTGCTAGCACTCAGAGAGCCTCCTGTCTTCTAGCCAACCATCACCCTGCAGCATCCTCCCCTGAAGACAGTTCAGGGGCTATGGTGCTTTAGTGGAAATGGCAGGGTCTTTGGAGTCTGACAGACCAATATTCAAGCTCTAAACCTGTCACTTAAATATGTACACTTGAGTAAGACACACACACACACACACACACACACACACACACACACACAAACAACCACTGGCTCTGAGGCCTAGTTTCTCAATCTCTAAAATCAGTTTTAACAATACTCAGTTAAACCAATGAGGTTAGAGTAGGATTAAATGTCATAAGGAATGTGAGACACTTAGCACAATACCTGGGGCTTTATGGAGACCTGTAAATGTCCAAGGTGCTTCCCTGAAAACTTGTTCTTCCTCAGGACCTTTGAGATCGGATCTCACAACACAGTCAAACAGATCAGAAGTTCAAAGGTACTTCATACAAGTGCTATTCACAAGGCCTCTTACCCTTGCTCTGGATAAGGCCAGTAGCTACAGTGCTGACTACACCCAGTAAATAGACAGCTTTGAAGCTGCCAGAACCTGGTACCTGCGCAAGCCACTGCTTTTCCTCAGGCACTGCGTGAGTTGATGAGTTTCAGCTTGGCAGAAACCTTCGTATGTTAAGTCTATCCTGCAATCTTCTGGGTAAATTTATAACTGCTCTATTTTAAATGATGATTTTAGTACCTAATGCTGTAGTGTCTCTTCAGAGTTTCAGATTCAAAAATTTTAAATTTTATTTTATTTCCATTTTCCTACCTTTTGTTTCTATTTTCTGGCTGTATTCTTATAGATCACTCAATTGCATTTTAAATTAAGAGTAAAATGTACTGGTCATAATCTAAAATTATATTTTTTTATTTCAAACTATTCAAGTAAAACATAGCCTTTTGGTTTAATAGTATTTCATAGAACCTATTCTTCCATAGATAAGCTTATTACAGCTTTAGAGGTGCTAACAATTGCACAATCACAGCTTAGACTTCACTGATTTGCAGTGACAACAAAAAGCATGATTTATGTTCTGCAGAACACACTAGTTAAAAGCAGAAGAAGATTATTTGGGAGGAAAAATGTACGCTACTTAATGTCATCTTTAAAATATCTTGAGGCATCACTCAAGAGAAGAGAAGAAATTGCCAACCCAATTTCAGCCAGGGAAACAACAGTGCTGTATTATCCTACGCTTCCTATCTGTCATGCTGCCTACTTTAGTATGAGTCACAGTGAATCATCTCATTGCATCTGGTTATTTAGAGAAGCTAAATCAACAAAGACACAGGTAGATAAAGAAATGCGGGACCTAGTGTTCTATTGCTACTCAAATAATTTAACATTGTACAATGCATAGATAAAAGAATATTATTTAAAGATGAAATAGGCCAGAAGACAGTGGATAATTATGTCTATACTGAATACAACAGAAAATATTCTTTTGCAAAGATATCCAAGTGGCATATTTAGAAGAATTAGGTTGACCACTTAAAAAATATACAGGCAATACATTCTAGAGATTATCCTGTATATTCAATGATCTATTAGCCAAAGCAGGTGAAAATCTAGCAAGACTTTCAACATATTGCATAGATTGAGTCCATTTTGCGCTGGTGCAGAAATAAATCCAGGGGCTCATTTTATGGTCCACAAATGCTCCTACTGTGTTACATTTGCAACTACCCGATCTGGCTACTGGCTGCTTTGGAAGAGTGAGAAAAATCTCTTTATTTTCTTTTTTTAAAGATTTTATGAATGTACGTAGGTATGTATGTAAGTATTTATTTTAGAGAGATAGGAAGGGAGGGAGAAAGATGAGAGAAACATTGGTTGGTTTCCCAATCAAACACACCCTGACCAGGTACCAAACCCGCAAACCAGGCCTGTGCCCTGACAGGGAATTCAACCAGCTGCCCTTCACTTTGCAGGACGATGCCCAAACAACTGAGCCACACCAGTCAGGGTACAAAAGCTTTCTTGAATGAATTAAACTCACACATGGCTTATTTTTATCACCCTTCTGCTGAGGCAGAAAGTTGTTGTATATTTAATAACACATGTAAATGTAATTATGTTTTGGCTAAATATAGACACTCAAGAACAAAAAAAGGGGCTTAGTAAAAATGAATCAACATGAGGGCAAGACTACTCTATGCTCTGTTACAAGTCAAGGTTAGAAGTATCTTAAAAAAAAATCTTTAAAAGTGTTACCAGTGAGGCAACACTCATATAATAATGGATATAGTCTTAACCTGTCATGGACACAGGGTTTTACCTTAAAATAACAAATAGGGGAAAAATGCATAATATAATAGACCATTACTCTTATAGGAAAGTAGAACAAATGATGTCACTAAAATATTTCAATTAATGTAGGAAACATATAAAATGCATATCTTTTTAAAAGAATTTGGGTGAGGTACTTAGAATAGTGAAGAAAACGATTATGAAAGGAAGCTATATGAATGGTAACAAATGGTGAAGACAGAGAATAAACAAAGGAAAGAATAATCCTGAGGAATACAAAAGGGATAATGTGCTTAGGATAATAATTAGGTGACATTAAGCAATACAAATATGAGTTCTAAGAGAACTGGGGAGGAAAGGAGACAAACACTGAAAACGTAGAGACAACAGATCTTGTTACAGGCCCAGTTGTCTCAAATCCTGTTTTGAAACCATGTGTGGAATATCAATAAATGAAATAAAATCTTTAATATTGTTATAATCAGAATCCTTTCAAAAGTATAATGGGGGCTGATACTAAACACATTTTTAGGAGACTGCATCTAACGGATGGCCAACCTCATCAATTTTCTCTGTCAATTTGAACAAGCACAGTAAGATACTTCCAAGAGAATACTTTTGGGTTGAAATCCCTATCACATAAAAAGGTCAGCTCCAGGAAGGCCAGTAGAGGTTAAACCACTGGAAACCCAGCATGGTTCAGAATTGTTGGATCTCAGATGGACTGCTTTGGATTCTCAGGTTGGGTGCACAGCCAGGTACCTTATGCCTGTCCTTTACTATCTAAAGCCAGTTCAGAGTTGGAATGGGTGGTATTTAAAGACTAGACTGGAGACAGATGGGCTGAACACTAGAATCATGCAAGTTGTACAATATTTTTTTAATTTTACCAATTGGTAAATTCATTTCCTGTTTCTGAGAAAGAAAACAAAGTGTTAGGTGAGTCTTAATCACTTGTAATTGTATAAAAGAACCAGTGACACTTGAAAATATTAAGCTGCAGATCTAATAGCACAGAGTGCTGGCTTCCATGACATCATCGCCTTGAAATACTACCCCTCCTTCGAAAATGAAGTGATTGACACTAACGAATTATCAGAGCTAATAAAGAAAATAGTCTGATCAAATTGGCATTGTCAGTTTTTCAAAGAACAGGAGGAAATGCTGCCAACAACCATTTTACATTTAGTGAGACAATTGGGCAGTGGCAACAAGCCGCAGTGTTCGAAATTATGTTTCCTGCTGACTCTGGCTTGCACTAAATAAGTGTGTGCATAGCCAGATCAAATGAAACGGATGCTTTCTTTGGTCATTTGTAGTTTTACAATACTGCAAAGAATGAACAATTAGGAGTCTGACAAAGAAAAATAGCAGATGTTAAACAAAAAGCATCTAAATAATATAGTCATTAATGATTTGGAAATGCTGTCTTTTGCATTAAAAAAATGGTTAAAGTGAAATACAGTAAACTTAGTAAGATTATTAACTGTTCTTTCCTTAGTGTAATTCTGGTTCAGTGGTGTGGTGGTACTTCATTCTTCACACCTTTTGCCCCTGCAGACTAGTACTTGCTGCCTTATATGTAATTTTTTTGGATATAACCTTTTTCACAAGTACATCTGAAGTATATCAGGTTTTTTATCAGTCACCATTTATACTACATCTCCATGCACCACATATAAATATTCATTCTTTAACTATTATGTGTTTGGCATTGACCAAATATTAAAAGCCAAGGTCACTCAGTGAAAATAAGCTCTCAAGAACCATCCAATAAATCAACTCAAACAAATTATCCACTGAGAAATTATCCTTCTTTCTGGTGGTTATGGGAATGGTAGAGAATGGTCTGCTGCTACCATAAACTAGTGTAATAAATAAACAAGATGACTAGTTGTCAAGGGGTAAAAATTACACCATTGAAAATGCAATTGGGTTTCAGACACCTTCATACTTAAACTGTTTGCAGAAAAGGGAAACAGTATTTTGTAGTTCATCCCTAAAGTTCATGTTTTTTAAACGGTAATTGAGAACTAAAGATTAATAACTGCTGTCATAACAAAATTAAATATATATATATCTCAACAATTTAAACTGTTTCAGCAGTAAAATTATATGTTTCATTTAGCTACAGAATTCTGTTTAGCTAATGAAATCATTTAGCATGGTAGCTAAAATTAAAACTGAAATATTTATTTAGTTGTTGTTAAGTGGTGTCCATTATTTATACATTAGCATATTCAAGTATTCTACTTTAGAAATAAGGTTATAACCAAAGTAGTCACAACAGAGGAAGTACACCAAATTGCCTACAATTTAGCAAACATTTGAATAACCTTTGACTATGTACAGGGCAAATAACTTTGAGTCATGATTACTAAAATACAAAAATGTATGGCTTAAAGTTGACATATTATGTCCCTTTGATCAAAGATTTAGATCCAGGTTATGGGAAAGTAAATGTTTTGCCTCTTTTTTCTTTTCTTTTTTTTTTTTTTGTCTTGTTTTTTCTAGTATCAGGTACATCTCAAGTCTGGCTGCATATTTCTGAGTGAAAGTGACAGGAAGACCCAAGGAGTTGAACCAAACTCAAAAATAACTTACAATCAAAGACAAATAGCTGCACCAAAACTGAAGCAGCCTGATATAACAGCAAGGAGCCAAAATGCTCCTTGGTCATCCACTGAGAACCTTTGGATTTCAGGGAGAGGTTCACCTAGGCTTAGTGCTGTCTGGCCTGCAGTGCAAATCTTTGTAGCAAACTTTTTGTACATGTGAAATTTTCTGGGGAGAGAGAACATATTTTTCTTTTGATTTTGAGAAAAATACCCAAAAAACAAGAGTAATATAATTCTAACAATCATCCTTTAGGATATTATTTGACCTTCAGAAGCAGACTATGTTACTTGAGAAGCATATAGTAGTTATAATGCTAAAATATTGTGTTTATTTATGGATTAAAGAAAATAAACTCAATTGTTTAAACTATAATAGAACCTAGCATTTGAAATTACAATAGCACTGATATTTTTGTGTTTATTGATTTTATTTCTTTAGTTTAAAATAATACCCTTCATATCATTATTACAAATGCAATATATGTTTATCATAAAAACATCTGACTTAGACTTGACCCTTCCTGTACACTGTATGGAGGACCCATGACAGGGACAGTGGGGTGGGGATTGTCTTTGCGAACGGGGACTGGACGGGGCACAGGAGGCAATGGGGGGAGGGGAATGAGGACAGCTGTAACTGAACAAAAATAAAAAATTAAATTAAAAGAGAAAAAAAATCTGACTTAGAAAAGCAATTTCTAAATCATTTGTAATTCTATCATGCAATGTTAGTATTTTGCAGTATATTTTTGAGGCTCCTTCTTATGAAACTTACAGTAATTCCCTTGTAGATGAATAAATCTTTATGTTATAAAATAATAATCTCATTTTGTTGTTTGAAAGTTTTAAGTATTATACACAATGCCAGCTGAATTTTCTTAAATATAAAAATTAGAACATTCTACCGAAGTAAAATAGATGCTTAAAAGAAATCCTTGCAGAAAAGATAACACTAATACTCACAGAATATCTTGTCCTTTATTTTTACCAGCTCTGTTCTTATTTTGCAAAATGTCATATACTTGGGGACTCAGGGTCTAAGCCCAAAATATTCTAAAAATAGTAAATTAGAAGTGGAGGACAGAGTGATTGCTACAGGAGTCACACTGCAAATAGTGAAATAGAAGGTTGACAAAAGTAGAAAAGAAGAAAACTAGATAGAAAGTGACAAATATAACAAAGCAGAGCAATGAGTCGCCTTAGTGTGGAAGCAAATAGCTCAGTTGTTCCTGAGGTCATGGTTTTACAGCAACTATAATAAAAGTCATGAGAACAATTGAGGTAGGGGGTGTTGTACCACTCTCTTGGTTAAGAAGCAACACAGATTGTCAAAAAAAAAAAAAGTATTAAACTTTCAGTTACTGAAAATATTTGGCTCTTTAGCGTGATCTATTTGCTTTCCAAGAATTCTTATAGTGAGAATTCAGCTTTTGCACTGAGAAGTGAACTACAAATGACTCATTAAAGATCTGATAATAAAATGCATGACTCAAAGAGAAGGAGGGTTCATTCTTTAATTATAATACTGATCTTTTATTAAATAAATACTGTATTTGTTTAATAAAGACAAATTATAAGCCTAATTGAAAGGTTTATATATGTAGAGAATGTGGAAATGAAGATAATTATTAGGGCAATGTCAGAATTCTGCTGAGATATATTTAAATGTGATGAAATTGAAGTAGAGACTATGAAAGTAATCTTCTTGTCATCTTTAATCCAGGATGAACCAACACTTCAGTGAAATTTGATAGAGCCCCTACCTTATAGAAACCAATCCCCAAGCAGAACTTCTTAGCAAACCTTGTTTGAGCTGACTAAATGGTAGGTCCATATGTTAAAAAAAAAAAATCCCTAAACTATATTTTCCCATATGGAACCTATAAATAACAATTAAAGCTTGAAATTATAAATGTCTTTGATAAAATATGGTAGGTAGAGCATTCCTTATAACTTACATGCTGCCTTATACTTACTCATAAGTACAATTCATTCCTGGTAACATGGCAGCCAAAATTCTCCTAATCCCTTCTCATGATAATCCTCTACAGAGAGGGAGGATCTGCATTACCATAGTTCGCATACTACATAATTTTATCCAATTCTTTTTGAAAATTAGCTGAGCAATTTTTCATTTTTCTAAAATTACTATAATTTAAATAAAAATTACCTTTAAGGCTGTTTTGAACTTCTAAAGCTATATCGAGAGCATTAAAGGGCAGAACTCGTTCATTGGCAATTTGTAAAATCACTTCTCCTGAGAGCTGAAAGAAAAAAAAAAGGAAATACTAGCATTCAGTATTAAGGGTTTTCGTTTGTTTTTCATTATTCTATACACTCATACATCCAGAGTAGCAAGAACACAGAGGATACATTGTACTTTTGTAAAATCTTCTTTTAAACCTCCTTTTAATTTTTTTAAGAAAAAATAAACCCTCAGTATCTATTGTATGTCTCAAGCTAGTATAAAGAAATCTATTTTTTCCTTTTTTTGACCTAAATATTAAGAAATTACTTCCCCACTTAGAATTGTAGTATTTAAACTTTTAAACAATTCATTATAAAACAGTTCAGAATGTCACATGACAAAATGAACAATAGAACAACTGAAAATCAATATCTGGTTATTGAACTAAGTAAAACTCCAGACAAAATTAATCATCAATTGATTTCATTTAAAATATAATTCAGTCTATGAAATTCCTTTAAAATCTTAGGCACTCTTTTCCTTTATGCTTTATTATATTTCTAATTACTTTTCTAAAATTTATCAAAACTAATAATATTTATACAACTTCGAGGTCAAAGTTAAATTTAAAAAATATAAAGTTCTAAGTGGCATCCCCAACACTCATGTCTGGAAACTGTGTTTGAAAACCAACATATACACTACAGCTGAACTAGCATCAACTTAATAGACTAAAGAGTCATATGTATTCACATACATTATAAAACAACTTTGGACTGGTGGCAAATGCTATTGTTAGTTTCCCTTTCTCAACTGATATTTAATTTTTACCAGGGTTATACAAATGTCCCTGCATATCTAAGAGTCCTAAAGCTGGCACACAGTGAAGTGTGGCTGGGTTGATATTACTAATAAATTATGAAATCTTGTTAGCGAATGAAACCATTCTTATGAAACTACACAAGGGAAATTAGCACGCTAACTTGAAACAGTACAGAACACATACGAGATATAAATTACAAAGAAAATGTGATGTTAAATATTCAAATCCACATATTTAACAAGGGTCAAAGTCCATTTAATATTTAAAAGTTATATTTCCAATAATTTACACAATTTATATTATGATAAACATGCAATTCAATTTGATCTTCCATATGCTTGGAGAAATACATTTCTTAAAAATAAAGAGGAAAAGAAAAATTTTGACATCCCTTTATTTCTTTGAGATATTTTTCTCCCAAATGTAGCAACCACTTCCTCCCCAATGCCTATGATATCTTTGCAGAATTTTATCCCCAACATAGTGATCACAAAAATCTTGGAAAGTGCCTATTCTGATTATGCTGTTTTTCAGAAAAAACCATTATCTGCAGTAGGTTGATATGAATCCTGATTCTATTTCATCCCACCTGATCCAAATCATTCGAGGAACACTGATATTTAGAAATAAATTATTTGCAAAAAGAAATTTTTAAAGAAGATTAGGAAGCATTATGGTTTATTTTTCCAATTTGCACTGGATAATAGAAACTACAAAACAGACATGTTTTGTTTATGCTTTTGGAATCTGGAAACCACACATTATAAAAGATTAAAATGAAAGAATGAGGAGGGAGGAGAAAGGCGACTTCCCTGTGTCCTGCTGGAGAGAGTTGTTTTGTTTTGCTTTCTTAAGAGTCAGTTGGCAGCTCAAGCAAGTAGAATATAAGCCAGTTACCTTGCTATTTCTTTCAGAAAGAACCTGGCAACAAATTCTAGATTTCTAAGTCACCTGGTCCACAATAGGCTGCTTTGACCAAATCAGCTTTATTTGCAGCTGCATAAACAAGAAGGAGATTTGTGTATGCCTTGCCTTTTAAGTGAGAAGAGATGAGAAATACTGTATACACTTCTCAACTGCTTTGGAATTCAACCTCATTCAGTTATGCCAAAGTAACCTTCCTTTATATTTATATAAATCTCCATTCTTTTCAAAGTATTTTATACCTAAATATCTCATTTCATTATCTTGATGAGCCTAGAGGTAGGCAGGAGGGGAATTAATCCTGTGTTAAAGACATTGAGTATAAGCCTTGCTGAGTTCCAGTATGATGACGACATAGGAGGTTCCTTAAATCTCCTCTCCATATTAACACACTGAATCTATAGCTACACATGAAATAATGCCCTCTGAAAAAAATATAGAAACTAACTGAGTGATTCCTAGGCTAAAGAGAAAAAACCCCACATAAAAATGGATAAGAAAGTCTCAGACATACTGTAGCCATAAAACTCACTGCGTTACAGGAATATACAATAAGACATAAGTTCGCAACTCCTAGTTTTTCCCTGGGAAGAGAAGGATTTGGATTCAACATCTAGTGCTCTAATTTTAAGATTTTTATTTGAGAGATAGAACCCTGAAACCCTAGCCCTACAGGTCAGCACGATTTGTGTCCATAAGACCCACAACAGTGCAGCAAAAAACAGTTCTTAAACATCTTGGGAGGACTCGCTCTGGCTCTTCCCCACAGGGTTCAGTGCAGACAGCAGGTAAACAAAAAACAAAACAAACAGGAAAACAAAACAAAACAAAGACCATCTCCCAGTCTTTCCCTGAACAAGGACTATCTGCATATCTTAAAATCCGTAGCCTGAGGGGCAGTTTTCTAATTTAACACACATCTAGAAGCCAACTAAAATCATGTTTGGAGACCAGAGAGACTGGCAAGTGCCATCTTTGTGCGCTCCCTCTGCTCTGCTCTAAGTCACTGGTGTCTCACTGAAAAAAGGTTGTGCGCATGTCTGGTGCCTGGCTTTTGTGGATACCACCCAGGGGATGCATCCCTTGGTCACCTGGCTATGGTGGTCAGTGGGGCTTGCATTCACAGGTCCCAAAAGAATGTAGCAAACACACAAACAAAAAACTTATTTCCTAACTGGTCATCCCACCAGGGCTCAGTACAGAGGCAGCAAAGTGAAATGTGCCTCTCCCTGCTTTTTCCCTGAGAGAAGTTTATTACATGCTTCAGAAGTTGCTGCCTGAGCATTAGGCTTCTAATAAGTCTGCTGACTGAGTCCTACCTTCAGGACACTGACAGATCTTGGCATACCTTCCACCTCTGGGGGCCACTAAAAAAAAAATTTGGTTTGGACAATCACAAAAATTTGAAAGACAAACAAGAGCTAGGGTTGGACTGAATGGCAAGGTTCATCTCCTATAGGAAACTACTTCATCAAGAGCAGGAAAGATAACTAATTCATCTGACATATAGAAGCAAACACAGGGAGCCAAGGAAAATGAAGAAACAAAGAAATATGCTTTAACCAAAGAACAACATAAAACTCCAGAAACAGAGTTTAATAAAATAAAGATAAGTGACTTATCTGAGAAAGAGTCCAAAATAATGTTCATAAATTTGCTTATCAAGATCATGAGAACAATGCATGGATATACAGATAATTTCAACAGAGAGACAGAAAATATAGAAATGACAGAACTGAAGAATACAACTATTGAACTTAAAAATTGAATAGAGTTGTTTAACAGGAGATGAGATCAAGTGGAAAAAAGAATTGGCAAACTCAAATACAGGGTAGTGGAATTCATCCAATCAGAAAAGCAAAAAATAAAAAGAATGAAAAAGGGTAAAGATAGCTTAAGGACATATGGGACACCATCAAATGGATCAGTATCAATGTCATAGGGAACCAAGGTGGAGAAAAGGAAGAGAAAGAGGCAGAAATCTTATTCAAATAAACAATGGTTCAACATTCCCATACTTGGGAGAGAAACAAACATCCAGAATCAGGAATCCTAGACAGTTCCAAAAAAAAAAAAAAAAAGATAAATCCAAAGATATCCACAGCAAGACACACTGTAATTAAATTGTCAAAAGTTAAAGACAAGAAGAACATCCTAAAACAGCAAGGGGAAAACAATTTGTTACATTAGGGAACCTCCATAAGGCAATCAGCAAATTTATCAACAGAAACTTTGTAAGTCCAGAGAGCTTGGAATGATATATTTAAAGGGTTGAAAAAAAATGCCAGTTATGAATATGTTACCCAGAAGAACTGTCCTTTACTATTACAAGAGAGTTCTACAGACAAGTAAAAGCTGAGAAAGTTTACTCCCACTCATCTAACCTTACAGAAAAATGGTAGAGGAAATTCTTCAAGCTGAAACAAAAGGACACTTATTAGTATGAGAAAAACATAAGAAATTATAAATTTTACTGATAAAGATAGGTATATAGTTAAATTTAGAATGCTATAATTTGTAATGGTGAGTAAATTTCTTGTAAATATAGTATAAAGGTTAAATAACAATGGTGGTATGGTTACTATAACCACAATAGTTTTTAATGACTATACAAGGTTAAAGATGCAAATTCAAATATCAAAATATAAAATGTGCAAGAAGTGGGAGGGTTAAAATGTAGAGCTTTACCATGCATTTGAACTAACACATTTTTCAGCTTAAAATAGACTGCTATAGATATAAGATATTTTATTAAAACCTCAAATATACAAAAATAAAGAGAAAGAACTGAAAGTATACCATTATGGAAAATTAACAAATTACAAAGGAAGAGAACAAGAGAAGAAAAAAGGCACAAAGGAATCACAAAACATCCAGAAAACAATTAACCAAATGGCAATAGTAGCTCCAGAACTATCAATAATTACCTTCAATATAAATGGACTAAATTCTCCAATAAAAATATATAGAGTGACCGGATGACTAAAAACACAGGATTCAATTATATCCTGTCCATCAGAGACTCACTTCATCTTCAAGGACAAAAACAGATTGAAAGTAAAAGGATGGAAAAAAATTTTATATAAATGAAAACTCAAAGAAAGGAGAGGTAGCTATACTTACATAAAGCAGAGACATAATAGACAAAGAAGGGCATTATATAATGATAAAGGCATTAATACAAGAGGATATAGCATTTATAAATGTTCATGAGCAAACACAGAAGCATCTAAGGATGTAGAGTAAATATTAACAGATCTAAGGGAGGAAAATAGACAGCAATGCCATAATAGTAAAGGACTTCTATATTCAACTTTCAACAATGAACAGATCATCCAGACAGAAAATCCACTGGAAAATATTGGACTTAATCAGAAGTTAGACCAGATAGGCTTAGACATTTACAGAACATAGCAGCAGAAGAAAAAACATTCTTCTCAAGTGTACACGGAATATTCTCCAGGATAGATCATATGTTAAGTCACACAGTAAAAGTCTTAATTTGAGAAAACTACGCACATATCCAGCATCTTTTCTGACCTCAGTGTTATAAAACTAAAAATCAATAACAAGAATAATTAGAAACTTCACAAATATCTTGAGATTTGGAGTGGTGAAATTTTCATTGGTCCAGGCAGCTCATGACATTGAGCTGTCTATGACAGTCTATGACATTGACAATTCTGTGACAGCAAAGGCTATGTGGGGTCCCAAGTAGCTTCAAGGGCTTTTGAGGTCCTCAGAGGCAAGGGGACAGGCTGGTGGTGGTAGAGGCTAGAGCTGGTGGTGTGTACATGGCTGTGCAGCTGGCAGCAGGTGCCCGTGTGGTGGCAGGGGCTGGCAGCAGGTACACACACATTGCAAGGGCCTCTGCCACTGGTGGTGGGAGGGGAACCAGCTGTGGGCCTATGAGCAGCTATGGGATCTAGACTTTTGGTATGCACTTGCCTGGTTGCAGGGACTCATTGCAGTCCCATGCGTGTCACTGAGGCCCAGCAAAAGGATTTGGTGCCAACAATGTGCATGTTTGCACTACAGGCCCTATCTGCAGGTACATATAGCAATATAGGTCTGTGACAGGGCTCAGGATTGGATCCAAGCTCACAAATAGCTGTGGGGGCCTGGACTGTCATTGTGCACTCATGTGGCTACAGGGACTATCCATGGGTGCACACACAGTGGTAGAGGCTGGTGACAGGAGTCTGTGCCAGCAGTGTGATATGTTCCTGTCACCGTCTCTAATGTTGTGTGTTGTAATTAAATATTTAAAAGGGTGTTTTTAGAAATTTAATAAAAGAAAATATGCATGCAAATACATTTTTCTTAAACTTTGTACATCATAATTCATTGCCTTGTTACCTTGTGTAGATGTATTTTTATAATTTCTGACTTTGGCCTTGGCTGGAGTGGCTCAGTGGATTGAGCACTGGCCTGTGAACCAAAGAGTTGCTGGTTCAATTCCCAGTCAGAGCACATGCCTGGGTTGTGGGCCAGGTCCCCAGTGTGGGGTGCATGAAAGGCAACCATGCATTGATGTTTCTTTCCCTCTCTTTCTCCCTCCTTTCCTCTCACTCTAAAAATAAATAAATAAAATGTTTTTAAAAATTTCTGACTTTGTCACAATCTGTCACTCACTGGTCTAGAAAGGAAAAAAATATATTTATTTATTAAACTGCAAATATCTAGAGTATGGTTATTGTTTCCCCTAAATTATTGTATTTCATTGACCAGTATGGTGACTGTATCTACCCTAAAGACTTGGAATGAATTTCTTAGTTAATGCATGAACAATGCAGTTGGACATATATAAGTTCCCTAAAGCAACACCAATGCCATTGTTCTATAATGTAATTTCTTTTCAGTTACAGGCAGAAACACTCTGCAAACATGCAGGTTTTTTTTTTCTATTTTATAATTCAAAATTAAAGTAACCATAGTTTATAACTAAAACCTAAGCTGTAAATTAAACTATAATAGTGGGATTTTTTAAATGTCTTCAGTCAGACTTTAAATGTAATATATCCCTACCCTAGAAGGTAGTGCTATGAGATAATCATAACACCTGTTTATAGGTTAGTGTGAGAAAGAAATTGAGAGAGGCAAGGTTCCTATGGCATAGTGTGACATGATACGACAGATAGTAGATGAATCATGAACCTATCTCACTAGTATCTATTGAGCGTTAATTACGTGATCATCACTGTGCTATCAAGAGAAAAGAAAAAATATAGGACAGTTTCCTTTTTTCGGACTTACTTTCCTGATAGAGACAAGTCATACCAATTTTACACAATAGAAGAAAGAAGTTAACAGTAGAAAATTAGTGGACATGAATCTTTTGTTTCCTAGAAAGTACCAACTTTTTATTCCATATTAAACATACCACAAGACAATAACATATCTTTTGGGCTCAAGAATCTAGAGTGTAAAGGGGGAAAGATATTCCAGATGATGAGAATAAAATGGGCTAAAACCTCAGGGTAGAAATAAGTATAGATTTTTTAGAGAAACATGAATAAACCAGTGCAACAAAAGTCGAGTTCTTGAAGTGGGAAGTAAGTTTGTATGTGGTATGTGGGGCAGTAGAGTCAGAAAACGCTAAAACTCAACCAAGGCATATGGACATGATTCAGTGATCTGTAGGGAGTCCCTTCCACTTCCCTTAACTGGCTAAGAGATTATCTGATAAACTCTCTGGTGAGAGTATTTATAACCTGATTTTGTGGTGTATGGTGACTTTCATGCTATTATGTTCATCTAGAGTGACCCGAATCTGATTTATGTCACTTTATAAGAAAAAAAAGAACCAAGAAAAACTCCCAATTTAGCTACAGGTGCCCTGTGGATAACAAATCTCAGGGCAGCCAGCCATGGGCAGAGGGACTGAGGGACTCGGGGACAAGCAGAGCTAGAGCACGCTCCCAGACTTCAAAACTGCTTTCCAAAGCTATGACATCAATGGAGGAGAGGAAGCAAGGATGTACTCCTGACACACCCAGCCTGTTTTCCCAGTAGAAGGAGAAATTAAATGGTGCTGCACAAAATTAATGCACAACATGGCTAAAATCCAGTATTGAGATTTTCATTGTCTTTCCTCTGGAATACTCCACGAACTCCCCAATTGACCTAAATGCCTGAGTCTAACGCATTCTCTATATTTATCTCAAACTATAACATATTTCCTTATTTAAAATAAATTTCTTGTGCACTGCCCCCAGGCAGACCTGTCCATGCAAGCCTTTTCTCATGAGCAGTGACAGATACTGACTGTGATTGTTCATAGTGATGTGCTACAGGGTCTATGAGAAGGTATGCAGGGGCCTAATAAACCTTAGAGGATCAGGAAAGCATTCCTTGAGTCAATTCCTTCTCTGAGGCAGGCACGGTGTAGGCTATGTATGATACAGGAAAGAATCAGAAGAAGCAAATCTGGTGCCAAGCACATGCTCTTACATCAGTTTACACAAGGTTGTTTAGTTCAATTTCACATATTTTTACACACAAAAAATTTAAAATATTGAAAATGTATGTTATTGGTTATCTTACCGCTATTTCATGAAAGTTTCTTCTAAAGGAAAGTTTGTATCTTTATGTGGACAGAGCTAGTTGTCCTCACCCTACCTGCCCACTACCACAACATAAGTGAAGTTCTCTGTCATGGCAGATACCACTAGAGGTCTGGTGTGGCAAAGAGGGCAGGGTTATTTTTAAAAGGATAATTGCACATTTATTAAATAGTACACTTGGTAAATTATGCGTATTTGTTAATCATAGAAAGAAATATTAGAGAACTGATTTGGTGAAGTTTATAAAAATGCTAAAGAAATATACATCAAATACACATAATGCAAGAAGAAGACAGAAGAAACCAAAAATTTTCTATTTATAGCTTATTTTTAGAGATTGGGTTTTCAGAGCATAACACTGGATATCTGTTCACAAAAAAATAATGTGGTTTTAGTTTGCTTTTCAAAAACTTGATAAAACAGTGCTTTAGTAAAGGATAAAGATTACATTTCTTTCTAATAGCTACTCATTAAAAAAAGGATATATTGGTAAAAATGAGTTCAATTGCATAAGAAATTATTTATTTAATAGATCAATATTATCATTTTGTATAAATTGTTAATGTAATTATTTCCTTCTGTATATCTTAGTTGAAAAGCTAACAAAAATAAATTAAACCTCTGTTTTACCATAGATCTAGATAACTGGTAAAATAAATAAATAAATAAATAAATAGATGGAATCATACAAAGTACACTGTGTAGCTTTAGAATTTCCATGATATCTCTTTTGTTCATCATATGTTGCAAAGTGATAGGCAGGATTCTTATAGTTCCTTGCTTCTCAGATTTGTACTATATCATCCATGTAATACATAAGAAAACCTTACTTTTCCTCATTTCTTAATGGAAAAAATTAATTGCTAGGGAATATATCCTTGTGAAATATATAATTTAAATATACACTTATAAGTAGCAAAACTAATCCACAAGTGGGTCAACATTTTACTTAAATTGATGGAGAAGCAAATAATGAAAGGCATCTTGGCTGATCACATCACCTCAATTTGCAGATGAGAGATAAAAATTGAAATGACTTGCCTAACACCACACAACTGTTTAGAGGCAAAACTAGAAATGGTATTAAGATCTAAGAACTTCAAATACATTGCTTTTAACTCTACAAAATGCCCTGTGTGTGTGTGTGTGTGTGTGTGTGTGTATGATAAAGATATGAAGGAGGAATGGAAACTTTGATAAACACACCATATACACAAAAAGCTCACAATGACTGTGGGTTATAAAATTTTCTCATTGCATTATTACGGTACATCCATTATAATACAGTAAAAGTAATCTCCTGAATACATTATTTTCTTTCTAATTCCACTAGAAGGAAACTACAGCCTATTATAAAGCACCGAAATCTCTCTTCCAGGTACACTCCCCTATCTAGTCACCCCAACTTCTGCCTGTCCTCATTCTAAAGATACCAGTGTATCTGATGATACTAATGTATCCTTATTTTTTCTGTACTCTTTAGATAACTTTTTGATCTATCACATTCTAAGAGCAGTGTATTAAGACTTTTACATCGTGATGCTAAATGTATTGATTCCTTCTTATAACTTGATGAGTTTCAATTTTGTATATATGTTGGTTGGAGCCTAGATATTCAGAATTGTTTTATCTTCCTGGATGTTTATTCCTTTTATCCTAATTCAGGGGTGTCCAACTTGTGGCCCAGGAGCCACATGCAGCGCAAAATAGTAATTTTATTTACATTAAGAGATATTTTTAAAAATATTTTATTTATTTATTTTTAGAAAGAGAAGGAGAGAAACATTGATGCGTGGTTGCCTCTTGCACACTCCCAACTGGGTACCTGGCTCACAGACCAGGCATGTGCCCTGACTGGGAATTGAACCTGTGACCCTTTGGTTCGCAGGTCAGCACTCAATCCACTGAGCCACAGCAGCCAGGGCCATTATGAGATATTTTGTGATTACATGTCACAATATACTTAATGTGTGGCCCAAGACAACTCTTCTTCTCCCAGTACAGCCCAGAAACACCAAATGTTGGACATCCGTAATAATCTAAGTTTGATCTTTAAAATCTATTTTGCCTGATGTTGATAATCACACAGTTTTTCTTTGTTTAGTATTTGGATTATCATTTTTTAAATCTCTTTACTTTCAGGTTTTCTGTCTCATAATGTTTTGTATAACTTGAAATTAGCACAGAGCTGAATTTCTTAAAATTCAAAAAAATCCTATATGACTCTTTCTTTCAACTAACTGAACCTATTTATGGTTACTAAAATTACAGACATAGTTTCATTTATTTTATTATCTTATTTTGTATTTTCTAGACAATAAGCTCTCTCTTTGCTTCTTTTTTTTCCTTTTGAAGTCCATTAGCTTGACTGAGTTTCTTTTGTTTCCTTTCCTAACTCTCTTTTTTATTAAAAACTTGGCTTCCCACAGCACTCACAGCACCAGTCAGCATCCTAGAAGCCTATGACAAGCCAGTCTTTGAGTTCCCTTTGAGTCACTCTCCCTCTCAGTCGCCTTCACTTCCAAAACACTCTGAGGTCTTTCCTGTCTTTAAAGATTTGCATATGATGCATAGAAACAGAGAACAGACTGATGGTTGCCAGTGGGAAGTGGAGATGGGGGACTGGGTGAAAGAGGGGAATGGATGAAGAAGTGCAAATTGATAGCTGCAAAACAGTCCCAGGGATGTAAAGTACAGCATAAGTAATATAGTTAATAATATTGCAGTAACTTTGTAGGGTGCCAGGTGGGTACTGGAAATATCAGAGTGGGGGGCACTTTGTAAAGCATATGATTGTCTAAGCAATAGGCTGTACCTCTGAAACCAATACAAAATTATATTGAAAGTAAATTGTAATTGAAAAAAACCCCCACAGAATTTGTGTATGATTTTCTCACTTTAAATCCCCATGACTATTTTGCAACTATCAATTTGTGCTACTTAATCTCTTCCATTTTTTCACTTATTCCCCCAAACCTCCTCCCATCTGGCAAACACCTACATGTTCTCTGTATCTATAAATTATTTTCTGTTTTGTTTGTTCATTTATTTTGTTTTTTAGATTCCACATATAAATGAAATCATATCTATCTGGTTTATTTAACTCAAAATAATACCCTCTATGTCCATCCATGTTGGTGCAGATGAGCAAGATTTCATTATCTCATGACTGAGTTATATTTCATTGTATATATGCACTGCTTCTTCTTAATCCATTCATCTGTTGATGGACACTTAGGTTCCTTCCACAACTTGGTTATTGAAAGTAATGCTGCAATAAGCATACAAATGCATATGTCTTTTTGAATAAGTGTTTTAAGTTTCTTCAGATATATCCCAAATGGAATTGCTGGGTCCTTATTTGTTTCTTATTATAGCCTTGTTTTAAAGTCTATTTGTCTGGTTTAAGTATTGCTATCCTAGGTTTTTTGTTTATTTTTTGTTTGTTTGTTTTCATTTTCATGAAATATCTTTTTCCATCTCTTTACTTTCAGTCTGTGCATGCCTTACAAACTGAAGTGAGTCTTTTGTAGACAACATATGTAAGGGTCTTGTTTACTTATCCAGTCATCCACCCTGTGTCTTTTGATGGGAGCATTTTATCCATTGACATTTAAAATAATTTTTGATAGATATATAGTTATTGTCAGTTCATTATTCATATTTTATCTTTTTTTTTTCCTTAAAGAAGTGCCTTTAACATTTCTGGAAATATTAACTTAGTGAGATAAACTCTTTTAGCTTTTATTTTGTCTGGGAAGCTCTTTATCTTTCCTTCAATTCTAAATGACAATTTTGCTCATTAGAGTAATCTTGGTTGTATATCCTTGCTTTTCATCCCTTTGAGTATTTCATGCCAACCTCTTCTGGTCTGAAATATTTCTGTTGAAAAATGAGCTAACAGTCTTCTGGTACCTCCACTGTAGGTAACTGTTTTTCTTTTGCTGCTTTTAAGATTCTCTCTTTGTCTTTAAACTTTGTCATTTTAATTATGATGTGCCTCTTTAATTCATCTTGTTTGGGATTCTCTGCACTTCCTGGGCTTGTATGTCTATTTCCTTTACCAGGTTAGAAAAGTTTTCCATGATTTATCTTCAAATAGGTTTTCAATTCCTTGCTTTCTCCTTTTTCCTTCTGGTACCTCAATGATGAAAATATTGTTATGCATGAAGTTGTCCCAGAGACCCCTTAAACTATCCTATTTTTGGATTCTATGTTCTTTTTGTTGTTCTGATGGTGTTTTCTAATACATATCTTCCAAACACTGATTTGATCTTCTGCTTCATCTAATCTACTCTTGATTCTCTCTAATGTATTTTTCCTTTAAGTTATTCTAGTCTTCATTTCTGACTAGTTGTTTTTAATATTTTCTACCTCCATTTTTGTTTCCTTTCTCTTTGTTGAAGTTCACACTGAGATTACTGATCATCCTTATAACCAGTTTGAACTCTGCATCTGGTAAATTGCTTGTCTCCATTTTGTTAAGCTCTTTCTCTGGAGCTTTATTTATTATATATCCTCAATTTGTACCGCCATTCATTTTTTACATTGAGTGTTAAATAAACATTTATTGAATGAAAAAATAAAATACTTGTAAAGCCAGTCATTTCTATATTTTCAAATATTCATTTCCGTCTAATAGACATTTTTAAAATGTTTTAACCCCCCAACATTTTTTTATCAATTACCATCAGGTCCTAAAGGTTTTAGAAAAAAATATATAAAGCCATGTAATAATAGTATTTGTGAGATCTCTAAAATAAATACTCACTGACATTTTTTGTACTTATCATACATATATGTACCAATTAAAGATTGATCATTGAAACAATATGTAGTTTTGAAGACACTATCATTGTATCAAGCATTTTAAACATCATCCAAAGAGAGTTTATACATGGTTAAACAGAATAGAGTAGAATGGACTCTGGACTATATAAATAAAACTATAGGCACTGAAATTAGAACCTAACTCTGGTTTCTGTCACAATCCATGTATCCCTAAAACTATTGGTTTGGTCAAAAAGATTATTTTGTTTTTTCTGTAAAGTAAAAGATATATTTTTAAATTTCACCAATAACTTTACTGATTTGGATATCTTGATATGTCAGACAGCTCTCGCATGGTAGAACATTGATTGTCCTTGGTTAATGTCTTGATTTGATCACTATCAACTTCAAATGGTCTACCCAACTGTGGATACTCACCCAACAAGAAATCTCAAGCACAATGCTTTGCAAACCACTTTTGACATATTCGATCAGCCATAGTACCTTCCCCATATACTGCACAAATTGTTTTTTGTGTTTCAGTTGTGTTTTTACCTCTTTTGAAACAATAAAGCATACAATGCCTAAAAGGTTGCGTATTTTTTCCAACTTCAATATTAAAATGGCTACACAAATATTTACCAGTTTTGATAAGTTTTTTATTTTAATGCACACTGATATGACAGCTGTCATAATACAGTGTAACAAAATTGTTTCTAGTGAAGTTAAAGGCAACTAAGTGCTACTAGAACCACCTGGACTTTTTGGCCAATATTACTACTCTAGGTCTTGGAGCTTTTATTTCATTAGGGATGTTGTGAGACTAACTTACATAATACAATATAAATGATCTACATATACTTAAGCATTATTGTTATTAATAGTAATGTAAAGAATAAAGAAATTATTCTTTCTTAAATACTCATAGTTACTTATAAAGTGAATTAAGGAAAGAAAATATTGATTCTTTTCAAAGCTTGATTTGACCAGAATATCGAAGTTATTTATGAAACCCTTTATTAGTTATTAAATAATATCACAAATATTTGATATCTGAATTTTAAACTCTTCCTTACAGGCACTATATTAGAACCCATGGAATTACTTTAAATATATTTTAGCAGCCAATCCCATACATAAACTATAATACTGTTTGCATTTCAGGGCAGTAGAAGCTATTCTGAAGAATTAACAGGGTTAGGTATTTCTAAATAACAAAATGTGTGATTCATATAATAGACTGCCATGAAAATTTTATTCTTTTCTATTAAACAAAAAGAATATGTACATTTAAAATAAATTGAGTCCAAAATAATCAATGAAAAATAAATGTTGGGTGGGGAAGTAAAAACTCACAAAGCTATCTTACTCTAAATTGTAGGCTTTAACTATTAAGTATTTTAACAATTTAAAGTATCACTGTGATTACTTGCCTATGAATCTTAACCTAGTTATTACCACCTTATAGAAAATGAGCAGATTTGAAGTTTAAAAATGAAACCAATATTTGACTTGTAATTTCAGATGATAGGAGAAATAAAATTACATATTAAGTTGTACTTGGATTGTTTTCCTATTGAATCATAATAACTATTATAGCATTTAGGTTAAGCACAGATTTTGAGAGTGTATTAAGTATCCCATGAGCTAGAATAATGGACTGTGCTATGATGCTATAACAAATTAACCCTCAAATCTCTGTGACTTAATGCAACACTATTGGTCAATGGGGGTTCTACTCCATATGGTCATTTGGGGCCTTAGATCTCATTAGAATCCACCATTGGGAACATTGTTGGTTGTAATAGCAGGTGAAGTAAAAAAACTGGACGATTATTTACTGACAGTTTTTTAAATTATTACTTTTAAAATTAAATTTATTGGGGTAACATTGGTTAATAATATATAATTTTCAGATACACAAGATTATAATTTGACATCTGTGTACCCCATCCAATGCCTGCATACCACTCAAAGTCTGGTTTCCCTCTTTTACCATGTATTTGACCTCCTTCGCCCACTTTACCCTCTCTTCATCCCCTTCCATTCTGGTAATGACCATTTTGTCTATATTTGTGAGGTTTTTTTTTGTTTGTTTTGTTTGTTTGTTACTTTTTGTTTTATATTCCACATATAAATAAAATACGGATTTTGTCCTTTTCCATATGACATTTCACTTAACATAATACTCCCAAGATCCATCCGTGTTATCACAGATGGCAGTAATTCATGTCTTTTTATGGCTGAGTAGTTAAGAGCTGTGGCTCAGAATTGACATAGCCATCTTATAGCACATTAGTTACATCTAGTCATATTACCCAAATGAACAGCAAAAGTCCTGTGAAATGTGGAGGAACACATAAATATATGATCAGCAGTAAATGCTTCTACCAGTAGCTCTGTGTTTGTACACCAGCTATGCTAATTATCAGCTATGTCAAAGTTAAATAGCTGAACAAATTACATTACCTTGTCATGCTTCAGCATTGCCAGTAATAACTAGAATATATGTCTTTAAAAAATTCTAAATGGTACAATGTATGCAAGATGTTTATATTTGTACCTGGTGTTATGTAAACATTTTGGGGAAATGCAGTATATGCTTTCCCAAAAATGATAAAAAGTAGAAAAAACAAATATATTTGTTATTATACATCTATTATACATCTATTAATATACATGTATATTAATATATCTATTATCTATTTTTATATTTTTAAAAAGAGATGATATGGAAAAGACTCTTTTTTGTTTTTTGCTTTCATTCAGGTGACTAAAGAGTCAATATGGATTTTGATCTGTGTAGTAACTTTAACAAAGTAATATATATGTCCCATATTTTATGTAAATATTAAGTTGTGTCTCTGTTGTCTTCACAGGAGCCAGCGTAGTATTTCATAGAATGACTTTTCAGCTAATATTGTCTGAACCTAAAGCTTTGTACCTTATGATAGACAAATATCAGTTATGTGTAAAGAAAGTATAGAAGGTACTTATATACATATCTATAAAACTATATAAATAATTAACATCTTTGGCCAGACTTTTTCCTACTGTGTCTAGAATCTAATGCTATATTTTTCTTTATTAAAGTTACTAGGCTCTCACATATTTCAAAATCCATATTGACACCTGGGTCACCTGTATGGAAGCAAAATAGGGGTCCTTTGTTTACCATCTCTTTAACTTTATCTCCTTGCCTCACTTTGCGATGTCCTGCTTTTAAACTCTGACTTCATCACAGCAAAAGAAAAAAAAGACAGGGACAACAGTTAATGTTTTATGTATCCTTTTTACATAGATTAGAGGAGAGGCAGAAAGCGTATTTCAATATTGCCTTGCAGACTGATGACACAAATGTAGCTTATTGATCTCAAAGAACTGTCAATTAACATGGAAGAAAAAACTAACGTAAGCTAAACCTTTCAAATAGCTTTTACATATTTATAATGTAAACAATTTGATAATATCTGTAAATATGATTTTATTTTTTAACCATAACTTCTGATCTAGGCATAATGCATTTTCACATTTATTCTAGTAAATTCAGCATTTATTTATAAATTCAAATCCTGTCTCAATTTAATATTCTGTATACCTTATCATCATGAAAAATATATTATAGTGTATATTTCTTTTGAAAAAATGTAAAGTATAGGTTTTTATAAAGTAAACCTTTTATGAATGTATATTTCTCTATAATAAAAGACACTTAGATAAAGTTGAATACTGTATCTAAAGAAAAATGCATATTGAAATTGCATTTGAAGTAGAATTCAAAATAAATGTTAACTAACTTCTATTTCAAAAATATATACTGAAAACCTTGTGTTCTTGATGACAAATAAGGTATATCATTTTACCCTAAAACACTGTATTTCTTCCTATAAATCTAATCATCCAAGTTTTGTCTGGAAGCAAACACAGTAACAATAATCTCATTCAAAAAGTAGTCAAATACCTTAAACTAAAAATAAATTTTATAAGAAAAAGAAAAATTAAGGTAAATGGGTTATGGATAACTTAGATAATTTTTCTGCATATGAGATACACACTAATTTCTGAAGCTTTTTTTCTCAGTAATTATAAGGCTGACTGGCAAAGAAGGTTGTTTTGTGAATAAATGAAAATTCTTTAAATCCACCAGTAACATTAAATCATAACTTGATTAAGACATATAATTTGATCACTCTTAAACTTCTTCCATTTATTTTAAGCCCTGTAGTTATTATCTACTAAACCATATTGCAGATTAAAAAAAAAATATTCTTTTGAATGATGACTCAAAGTTTGATTCTGATGATAGCATTTCTCTAATCACTCACCATTATTGAAATGAAGTTGATTTAATTGAACCTGTAAAAGAGATTGCAATTTCTAATCATATCTCATCTGTAAATGCTTATTATTCAAAGAAAGCCATACGTATTTTCAAGCACCCTTAATTAAAATAATGGATAAGATACTAGATATCTTTCTCCCTCGGTAGTTATTCTAGAGTGATTTTGGTCTTTCTATCATTCTTTTATGTCTTCCTTATTCTATGCAATGCATGGTCAACATTTTCTTTTTAGTATCAAGCAAAAAGAAATTCAAAAATTATTCACTAATATCTACACTGTTAATCATTGACTATCCTTTTTATATATTGAAGGTAGACACCAGTACTGTATTCAATGAATATAGTTACAAAAAATCAAGAATAATTCTGAGCTGTGTTCAGTTTTGAACAATTAAACAACAGAATCATGGGAAAATCTTCCCTGACCAACTTCATGTGAATGAAGTATTTTTAAAGAGAGTATAACTGTATAAAGAACACAATAAAAATATACTTTAAATTATGATGAGGTTACAGAAAAATATGTATGTATGTATTTCACTATTTTCACATATTTGTGCATACACATATGTGTAAATATGTGTATACATATACACAGGTAGACACTCACACATGTATGGAAACCACTTATTCATCCCATATAACTATTTATAGAAAACGTATTATTGCCAGGTGCTTGTGCTAGGGACTTCAATATCTTAATAAATTATCAATGTCACTATTAATCCATGATCGCTAATGTGTCTTTAGATTTTTCTCCTATTCAATATCATATCTTCTGCAAAAATTTTACCTAAATATTAAAACCTTGAGTATCCTACTTCATTTCCCCACTTTTACCTGATAGATTATAAAAATCTTCAGAAGAAAATATCTTCACTGCCTAATGCCTAGCCTACAAGTATATCTACCATACCACATCTTTCCTGCTTCTCTGTTAAGCCAACATAAGCAAAGGATATCAGTCTGAAAATGTACCTTTTATCGTTTTCCTAGATTATTTCCTCTCCTGCTTTACCACCAACCTCTAGCAGTTTTCCGTCTCTCCCTGAATCTTCAACATCTCTTCCTATTGGCTCTTTTTTATCACTACCGGAATATGCCCAGGTCTCTCCCAAATTTTAAAAAAATGCAGAAAAATAGACAATAATTCCTTTGTCTCTTCCTCTTCCCCTAGTGGGTCAAACTACTGGAAAGAATTATTATACTCAGCATTGATTATCTCGTTTCACACTTATTCCTTTCCTCACTGCTTCAGACATCCCACCGTGCTGTTGACACCAGTTTGATCGAAGTCACTATTGACTCAGTTTTGATAAATCCAATTACCTTTTGCAGAGTTTCTGGCACAATATACCTCCTGGAAACAGGTTTTTCTTGGCTTCGGGGACTGCTAGCTCTGGGCTTACTTGCTACCTCTTAGCTACTCATCTTTAATTCCTCTGTTTAGGTTTTCTTTCTTTCTTTACATATTTTTTTTTCTTTTTCTTATTTCCAAATCTCTCAAATGCTAATACTTTTCCAGATAATTTCACTAGGTAATTTTACTCAGTTCCATTGTTTCTAATATTATACACAAGGAGAATAAATTAAGTTTATCCTTGAAATTCAGATAAATATAATATACTGCCTAGTGAACATATTGACTTCTGACTTCAGAGACACTTCAAATAATGTGTCAAGAAATACAATTGAGGGTGGGAGGTGGGGATGAGTGAGGCAGGGGAGGGTGGTGGTGGGAAAAGGGAGACAGCTGCACTTGAACAGCAATAAAAAAGAAAAGAAATACACTTACCATTTTACCCTTTTATCAAAGAAAATCTCCATTTGCTAAATTTTTCTGTTCTTCTAACTAGATACTTTATAAGGACTCCTCCTCCAGCTCTGGGGTATTTTGGAAATACTATTTATGAACATGTTTTTATACTATGTAGAGAGCATAAAATCTATACTATTTGTGTTAGTCCAACTACACACACACACACACAGAATAATTATTAGCTAAAAATATTCTGAAGTAAGTGAAAAACTGGGTCATTTGTAAAAGAAGCTTAGGCAAAAAATATACTTTCAAAATATGTCAAACCATATTTTGAATCTTATATCTAAATAAGAGATGCGATACATAGGAAATTCTAACTGAGCACCTAATACAGCAGAAAGAGTGCAAGAGCGGGGATTAGAAGACCACCTGGTCTTGAATTTTTGATCTGTTTTTATTGTCTATGTCCCTTACGTTGAATGGTCCTCATTTATTTTCCTCTTCTGAAAAAAGATAAAGTCAATCTGACAAGCCTGGAAGGTTGATAAAGCATCCCTCCGTGATCTCTTTTTTTGTTCTTTCCAGTCTTTCTACTGCCGCTCCTTCTCCCCAGCTACACTAGACACAGTGAGGTTTGTAAGCAAATGCTTCTGAAAAATTTGTTGCCTCCATCTGGATGGGTTTCCACCCCAGGCCCTGACTCCCATTTCAAATATTCCTCATCTGAAAGATGGTTATAGCTTTCACCCTTTGAGGTAAAGTTGCTCCTTCTTTCTTTGCTCCCATTGTCATTTTTGCATAATGCTTTTGCATGTTTCCTCATAGTTAGATGAAATTATTAGTTGTCAATGGAGCCCAGATTTCTAGGATGGATTCTAGGCTAATTCAGTTTTGATACCTCCATAGGTAGGAGAGTGCTAGCACATAAATGTTTTTCAAATAAAATGGGGAGAAATGTAAGCATGCTTGGTAATCTTTAAAGTTATCAAACTATCCCGATTTTAAAGATTGTAGGGAACAAAAGTATAGATTAGTGCAGAGCGAATGGTTATATAAGGAAAGATTTTGTTTTGAGAGTCTGTGGGTAGTTAGGACACATCTGAGATTTAGATAAAGAACAGAGCCAGGAGGAAGTAAAGGAATTGGAGTGGAAACAAGCAAACAAACAAAAAAAACTTTACATAATGGTCTGGTTCATTTTTTTATTGCATTGGAAAAGACTCTGAAAAAAATTATTTTAAACCTGTTTGTATGTTGTAAAGATAAGTTAAATGGCTCTAAGAAACAGATTTGGTCAGAAGTACCCATAAGCATGGCCTAGAAGTTGCTGTTACTGAAATTCATAGAATAGGAATGAGCTTTACAAATTATATCTTCCAGGGTCTTTAAAATATTTGCACATAATGACTAAGGACCAAGGTCACCCTTCCTCCCACAACATAGACCCTGAATTTCTAGTAATAATAGTTAATATTTATGAAGTATTTAGTTTATTACAAACACCCTACTATACACTTTACATATATTAACTATTTAAACCCTTATAATTAGTCTATGAGGTAAATACGACTCTATTCCCATTTTATGAAGAGAGAAATGCAGAGAGATAAAATATGTTACCTAATTTACATTGCTAAGACAGTTTAAAGTCATGATTCAAGCAAAGAAGGCAGTGCCTTTAAACTCCATACCAGTGGAATCCCCTAGAGGTCTTGTTAAGGTACAAACTGCTGGTCCCACACACAGAGCTTTCGATTCAGGCAGACAATTTGCATATCTAAGTTGTACCCTGGTGATGCTGATTATGCTGGTTCTCAGACCAGACTTTGAGACCCTTGAGACCACCACTCTATTCTAACTCACCTATTGTGAAACCCTTGTTTGCTTGAAATCTTATACATTCTGGCTTTCTTATCTTACATACAAGGGGAAAACGGTGACAAAACATACTGGAAGAAAATGGGCTTTGAAGATAGATGATGGGGGCAAATTCCCACTTCCTCCTTCTGTAGCTCACTTGTGCTGTGACCTAAGCTCAGCTTCCACATCTATAATGTGGCTAATGGAGCACCCACTTCATGAAGTTACTGTGTTGAATAAGTAAAAGAAAGACGTGTATGGTAAGCACATTGGACATAGAAAATATTAAAAAATGCATCCTTTGTTATGATGTAATGCTCTTGGTACATATCATATAACTCAGAGTGAACACTCTGTAAATTCTTCCAGGGCCCTGTGAAGACAAGTGGTTTGCTTGAAATCAACCATATGATTAGGGGCTAAAAGTGGAAGAGGACACTTTTTCAAAAACGACCAGAAGTATAATTCTAGGAAATCTTAGTGAGAAGAGATTTGGAGAAGAGATGAAATAAAATAACTTTTTTCCTCACACAATAACTAGTCATCAAAATTATTTTCTTCCAAGCCCTGGCTGGTGTAGCTCAGTGGATTGAGCGTCGACCTGCGAACCAAAGGGTTGCGGGTTTGATTCCCCAGTCAGGGCACCTACCTGGGTTGCAGGCCAGGACCCCAGTTAGGGACATGTGAGAGGCAACTGTACATTAATGTTTCTCTCCCTCTCTTCCTCCCTTCCCCTCTGTCTAAAAATAAAATAAATAAAATCTTAAAAAAATATATTTTCTTCCTTAAGCCAAGAATCTAAACCTATTTAATATTATTTTTCAGTGGTAACTGCATCAGAATCTCATTCAATTTAAGCCTGAATTTCCAAAATCAACTCTAGAGTCAATTAAATATTTTGATCAACTCATGTCATAATACTCTGTATGAATGGATACATTTTAAGAAAATTAATAACAAATATATTCATCACATCAATTTGAGAGATGAAAAAGATAAAGGGAGAAAATAAATGTCAATTTATTTAGCTCCTAGTAAACAACTTAGATTAAATAATAAGGGAAAGCTAGGTACTAAACAATATTAATTATACTATATGTATGGGGGACTGTCCACTTTCTCCTTAGACCAGTAAAAATGTCATGCCAAAGCTGTCAGACTTATAACACTTTGGGGAATCTCTAGGCAGTTTGATAGACCTCCTAAAGTATTTTATAATTACTCTACTTGTTCCCAAATTTTAATGATTCACTTGCAAAAAACTATTCTATGTTTTTAAAAAAGTTTTTCGTAAGCTGAGAAAACAAGATTCCAATAATGTTTTATACTTGGGGATCATTTACAAAAGAAATGTTGTGAGTGCTAGCTCATTTTGATTATTATTTTAACCCTAGATTAGATCTCCAATGGAACATTTTTCTAAGCTTTCAGAGAACATGTCAATAACGAGGTTAAAATTAATTAAAATAATATATATACCAAATAAAACATAGTAAGCATATTGACATAGTATATTTTGTAGCACTTGGGTGGAAATCCCAACCACTTCTACTTATAAGAAACATCTCTCATCCACTTCTATTTTTGTATTTTATTTTTCTTTCTTCAATGTGTTTATTTTCATATTTAAATACACAATCTACTCTTCCAAGCCATACCAATATTTTCTTCCAGATATTGCTTTTGCTGACATTTAATTCCCAAAATATATTTAGCAGGTTGGGGAGGTTATTTAAGTACATGAGATAAGAAAGAAGTTGCTGCTTTTTTTTTTTTAAATTAAATGTATTCTTTGGCTCCTGAGAAAAGTTTTGTTCTTAGAAGCTTTGGGTTTTAAAAATTAGGAACATTTTGATAACTCTATTAGGATCTTGCATGAACTGAGAGGCAAATTCTATTTATTTACTTGACATTTTTAATAGAGTTTCTTTTTCTTTTGATTCAAGTACCCTTTGTCTGTATTTTTGCAGGCATGGATTGTGTTTTAGGTCTTTTCTTACCTTTCACAAGGCCTAGTAAGCCCTAGACATAGTAGGTCTTCTGTAAACATATTTTGATTGAGTGACTTGGTAACAAAAGTAAAATTAATACTTTCCACATATGCAATTTTGACAAAAACCTTAACATCAATCCTATCTTCCAGATTTTTTAGTGAGGATTCCTATTAAGGACATGTGAACAGATTGCCATTTTTGAATAAGTGTCCTTTGTGCTTTGTAACCTGCAGAGAGGAATATAAAATTTTGATACCGGACCTCTATAAACTACTGTTATAACAGAATTAGAAGATTAGCTTGGTATTTCTTTTCCTTAATGCAGTTTTATAAGACTATTTATTATCTTGTTAAATGTTAGAACTAATATGTTTGACATATGCATAATTTATTTTCTCAAGGAAAAGAACCTCAGAAGAAACTGTAAATATTGGAGATTTGGAGGGTCTAATAAATTTAGATGAGTACCTTCACTCTGATGACAGATAAAGTCCACTATTCAGGAAATTGAAATTTAGATAAATTAGTGTGGTAGTCATCTAGTTTTTAATAAGCATTAAGACAAAATTGAAAAAATGCAATTGAAACAAAAAGAAAAACTGAATATGTAGTTAATATTACCTAAATGTAGAAGTGACTGAATTAAAATAATGCCTTCATGTTACATGCATTTTTTGAAATATAAAATGTAAATGGAGGCACTACTTATAGAAAATCTGGGCTTTGGAAATAATTTTTGTTTTTTCTTTTTCTACAAATACAGTTAGGATATTAATATAATAATTGCTACTTATAGAGGAATTATAGAGGGTATTGGCTTCTGCAGCTGTGCAACTTCACTTGATACTAATATGATAGAAATAGTTAATTAGCCAGTTGGTGCAGTTGTTTTCTTTCTCCTATAGCTGCCAGTGCAGTTTTTCAATGGAACGCAACATGTTTCTGTTAAACACATGTGTGAAATCAGCAGCTAATTATGTGTGGACATGGGACATCAGAGATATATGTCTGTAGTCAGAGATGGAATATACAATGACCAGACCATATTTTAAAATAGAACACCGACCCACCACTGAGTCCAGCAAGCCAAACCACAATTCCTATAGCAATCAACCTCAAGGCAGCCAGATTTAATCAATAACTGACATGTTCTATAATTGTCACCCCACTTCCAACATAAGACCTACCAGGAAAAGTCAAATATGCTCTACTAATCTATATGGAATGCCCTGTTCTAGTTAGCCCACCTCCAGCTTCCCCGTGCCTGCAGCCTTCAATCAGGGCATACCTGAATCCTTCCCCTTTTTTTCCTAATACAATCTGTTCTTATTCCTCTGTCTGCTTTTGAGTCTCTGCCAAAAGCAATTGATGGTGGGTGGCTTCCTTGTTTTGGAAAGCTCTGAATAAATAGCCTTTGCTGTTTCTCATTTGGGTGGCCTTCATTTATTTCCACAGTGGTAAACTTTCATGACCAATACTGCTTAGCCTTGGGCACCCTATAAAAGTCATGATGGTTCCTCTCTCAACACTCCTTTTTGCCTTTCCCTTGCCACCAAGCAAAACAAGTTGTGTGTCAGACTGATACAGCCAACACTACAACTTAAGACTCAATAACTACTCTACTGTTCTTATGTACTTTTTTATAATAAATATGCAAAAATTAATATAAAATTTTTAAAAATACTAATTGTCCTGGCTGGTGGCTGAGTTGGTTGGAGCTTCATCAGCCAGGACAAACAGTTGTGTGTTTGATTCCCAGTCAGACACATACCTAGGTTGTAGGTTTGATCCTTGGTTGTAGGTTTGATCCAGAGAGATTATGGGAGGAAACATCAATGTTTCTCTCTCGCATCAATGTTTTCTTTCTCTTTCTCTCTCCCTCTCTCTCTAAAATCAATGAGCATATCCTTGGGTGAGGAAAATATATATATAGAATATATACATATAGAATGTATATGTATATATACATATAGGGTATATACAGATATAGAATATACATATATAATAATATAAAATATAGAATACATATATAAATCGACCATATCTGAATTAAATGCAAAAATACAAAACAAAGGTGGATTTAGAAAGGATGGTGAAACACAGATTGTAATGATTTCCTTATCCAGGAAGTCAGGATAGTTGATGAGATTTTTAAAATTGCTATAAACACCATACATCCTTTTTATATAGCTTCGAGCAAGCAATTCTATTGGGTTGGTCCAAAAGTTTGTTTGTTTTTTTTCCTGTAAGATGGCTCTAGTAGCACTTAGTTGTCTTTAACTTCATTCAAAGCAATTTTGTTACGTTGTATTATGACAGCTATCATATCAGCATGAATTTTAATAAAACATCAAATTGGTGAATTTTTGTGTAGCAATTTTAGTATTGAAGATGCAAGAAAATACTTAACAGTTTTGGCATATTATGCTTTATTATTTCAAGAAAGGTAAAAACACAAATGAAAAGCAAAAAAAAAAATTGTGCAGTGTATGGAGAAAGTACTGTGACTGATCTAACATGTCAAAAGTTGTTTGCGAAGTCTCATGCTGGAGATTTCTCAATGGACTATGCTCCGTGGTTTGGTAGACTAGTTGAAGTTGATAGTGATCAAATTGAGACATTAACTGAGAACAATCAATGTTACACCATGCAGGAGATAGGTGACATAGTCAAAATATTCAAATCAAAAAAGTTACTGGTGAAAATTAAAAAATGTGTCTTTTATTTTATGGTAAAAACTAAATGGACTTTTTGACCAACCTAAAAGTTTTGACTTTTAAACTGTCTTATATATTGCAAATCTCATACAGACTCTTCCATGAGGTTCAGAACAGTTACCTTTGTTAAAATAGCATTGGGTAATTGTTTTCCTAATGCAAAACCTCTGTCTTTTAATTAAATTTACTGTACCCCTTGCACAGCGGCTCAGTTGGTTGGAACATAATCGTGTACACTGGAAGGTTGCAGGTTGATTTCCAATCAGGACAGATAACCTAGACTGAGGTTTTGATTCCTGGTCGGTTTGGGTATGGGAGGCAGCCAGTCAGTGTTGCTCTTTCATAGAGATGTTTCTCTCTTTCTTCTCCTTCCTCTCTCTAAAATCAATGAGCATATCCTCAAGTGAAGATTTACAAAAAAAAAAAAAATCTGTGACAGTTTTTTCCTCTGAACATATAAAGTTTTATAACATTAAATCTTATTCATGGATGTTTTCTGAGCTCTTCTGAACTCATATCCTACTGGACTTATGACAATATTGATTCTTCTCAATTTATTTCAATCAACTCCCTCAGCTTGGCATTTTTAAAAATCCAGGCTTATTTTTACACACAACTGAAATATGTTTGAATAAACATAATCCAAAATGTAATGATTACAACAAACAAGACCTTCATGGACACTATCATTTTTCTCAGAAAAGAACTGTAGACACAGCTGATTACAAATATAAGGGACATAAACCCTTTTAGATATGAAAAATTAATATGACAAATTTTATCTTTAAAAGTAAAGTGCCAAAATATAACTTGAAAATCATAAAAGTTTACTATCTCCAGTATTCTAACTGTACTATAGAAAATGCCTTTAGACATACTGCCAAGTCTTTGAATCTCTTGTCCTCTGACATAAAAACTGCAACATTGTTTAAAATGTCTTGAAACTACATATTAAAGGATTTGGCATTTATTAATTATTTAAAAGGACCTATTGTAATAATGACTATGCTGAGAAAAAGTCCTATGATACATATTACAGCATATAAATATATCTTTAATTGACACTCAGTGGCACTCATTGAAAACACTGATTTGTGCATGTGTTTGGATGTGTTCTACCATAACCTTATATTCAATTAGTCTAGTTCCCGGAAAGGCAAAATGTGTGTGTTTAATATATACTTGAATAGGATTTTTTGTGCTAGATCTAAGTTTAAGAATATTAGAGGGCTTGTGGAATAGGAACAACTCAGGGTCTTAGTGGGAGACTACAGACATATTTATTGACATAGAGTTAATGCCCTTTAGTGCTCCTGAAAAAAGGTCAAAATAAAAGCTGGGGAGTGAACTTTATGCATGTTAGCAACCAAGGCAGAAAACGACTTGAGAAAACAACTTTTTCACTCTTACACCCTTCTTGCCTGTCATCTACATGGGTAATAGGAAAAAACACGAAGGCCCAATTAAGAACAATTACATGTATTGTTTTATGTTAACATTTATTGTCCTCAGTGTTGTTTTAGTGGATCCTCTAATTTACTGAACTTGTAACGAGTGGATTCGATCCAGATCTTCCTAGCAAAAATTAGCAAACCTGGAGCCAGGACATTTTGCCATATCATTCATCTCTTGAAATGACCCTGTTTTTTCATCACATAACTGAAGAATGTATTATAAACCAAAGTTGAAAATGTAAAGAAAAATTGTGTTCTGGGGGAGACTTTATGGAGTGGTTCTCAACTAAACAGTGTTGAGCTCCATAAATCAAAAACTTCAGAGACTAGCAAAAGTTTGAGCTTCTAGTATTGTTATTTCTGAATGCTGTCAGATAATTTTATGTGTTTTGTATTGTTTTTAGCATTTTGATTTCTATCTTGTTGTAGGATCATAAGTATGTATTTGAAGTAACATTTGAATTAATGGGAGTCTAGTGCTTCATGGTGTTTGAGACCAAATATCATTTGACCCAATTCTCTGTTCTCATGAAGATTATGAAGCTAGAGATTCTCTTAGTCATGTGGAAAAATGATTATGATGTTGTATCTTAAATAACTATAACTCCTAAAACATGCCACAGAGTAATTTAAGTGTCCATGTATTTTAATTTTTAATGAATTAGTCTACTCAATATTTAATATTAGAAAGGCTGTCTCTATTTAACTCTTAAAGGGTATGAGAATTTTAGTACTGTTTCCAAGTACTCAATCATCAGAATCAATCTTCTTGCAATCTATTTTTATAGAATTTTGCTTGGACTACACATATACCTTTCTGTATGCCTTGTCTTTTTCCATCAGTGCTATTTGCTATCATTTTTTAAATTCAGTTGAAAACTTGGCCTTGAGACAGTTATGATTTAATGGATTATGAGATTAGAATGGTGGAGAGGTTAGTTTAGGAGCCAAATCTTATCTCAATTCCAGGCTTATCCCAGAACTCTAACTCAATTTCTATAGCTGAGAGACAAAAATAACAATATGCTTTCACAGGCAGTTTCTGAACAATTTTAATACTAGCACACTATATGTAGTTGTCCAAGACAAAGTGGCTATTCAGTCCTATCCATAAAACACACATTGTATGAAAATTGGATTCTCTATGGTCTCCTCTAAGGCATGGGAGAAGTCACATCTGTTAGCATTCCGCTGCTTTTACACACCAGCTGCACAAGCGCAATAGGACAGGCAGAGCTACACGTGACAGAGACCTAGCATGAGACTCCCAATAAGATCTAAATTCTGAGGCTTTCCTGGCTGATGTTAGTTTCATATTGACTGACACATCCAAAATTCTCCCAGACAGGGTGCAATCCATTAGTGAGACAAGTAGGTCACTTCCTTGAAAGAATATCTCAAACCCATAATCTGTCCATAGCCAACACATCCTTTCAATATTCTCCCCTAGTTTTCCCCTTTATGTCTCCATAGTACAATTAAACTACTCATGTCTGTGTCCTCAGATCCTATCCTGTGTATTCATATCTCTGGGCTTTTGCTTACTCTCTTTTTTGTGAGTGGATTTTCAATTATCTCAGTTGTTCCCTAAACCTTTTTTTCTCAATCCCTAGTTAAAAGATACTTCTAAATGATATCCCAAGCTGGGAGGAAAAGGAAAGGCTATCTTTCCTGAAATCTCATTTATTTATATTTCTTTCACAATACTGAGCCATTTTTCACATAATTTTGTGTGTGTGCTTCAGTTCCCTTTAAGGATACTAACCTCATCAAGCGAAGACCTATGACTCATTCATTTTTTATTTCCATAGCATCTAGCAATGTACTTTGTATATGCTAGATGCTCAGTAAAATCTATTAAATAAATGTTTTCAGTTAAGAATTGTTCCCTGGGATCTGAGGATGTTGAAATTAATTTGAATATTTCCTAGTCTTGCTATAAAACTAATGGCCAAACTAGAAAATGTTCCAACATGCTCTTCTTTCAGACATAGACTTGCAAGTATTAAGATCAGAGAATAATAAGAGTAGTGCCATTTATTTTCTATTTACATGCCTAGTGGAATGGCCCATTATTAGTTTCATCTTTTTTTATTTTTTTTTGAAACCAGGACCTTGTTTTATCATTTTAATTCCACAGGGACCACCAGGCTAATTATTATTAATAAAATGTATCTGCATCTATGGCATCTTGAGTACTAGGTAGCATTAAGTGTAATGTTTACAAATTGAGACATACAAGGTCTGTCCAGAAGGTATCCAGCCATGTAATATGAAAACTAGAGACATATACTGAAGAAGATACAAGATACAAGAAACAAGAAACATTGTATGTAGGACAATGATGCCTCAGTTCCCTGCAAAGTAGGCACCTCAGAACCTTGCACAGTTCTCCCAATCACCATCAGCTGTCCCGTCATATTTTTCTGAATCTCATTGACAGTCTGAAATCTCTTCTCTTTTAAAGGTAATTTTCATTTTGGGAAAAGCCAGAAGTCTCAGGTCACCAAATCTGGGCTGTAGTGGTGCTGAGTCACTTGGATGATTTGATGTTTCACCAAAAAATGTTGTATGAGGTGTGATGCATGAGCAGGGGTGCATTGTCATGATGAAGCTGCCAATCACCAGTTGTCCATAGCTGTGGCCTCTTGAGTCATCTAAATAGTTTCCACTGAGGAATGTTCAAAGTTAACACAAAATTTGATGCAGACTCTTTGCTCTATTCACTCAGTCATTTTGAAAGCAATGGCCACACAGTACACATGATCACTGAACAGCATCTACTGCCCCCTACGGACTAGTACAGTGAAGTCGTCATTGTTCATGCATTCTCATTCCAGTACACTCTCCTTGGCTGTCAGGTTACATCAAGGCCATGCAAACCATTTTTATTATATCAATAATGTTGGGCTTCTTTCGGACAGACCTCATATACAGTTGTTTATTCCGCAAAGGATACTCTCAAAATATCTCCTGTACATTTAAATCTATTTAGGAAGTATTATGCCCTTCTAAGGAAACATTGAAAAATTATTATATTCCTTTTTCTGGTGCTGGTGCTGAAAGGGATGGTGTCTGCTCATATAGCAGCTTTGATACAAAAAACACAAATAGCAGTAATTGCACCTGCACAGATCAAAAAGGGTGATAACTGTGCCTACTGAAGTTCAGCGTATGTCACTAGACTAAGAATGCAGTGCATATTTCAACAAGTATCCATTTAAACATCATTATGATAATCACAACAGATGTTCGAAAGTAAACTTGAACAACTAAATTACAATGTGGAGTCTACAATTTGAGAGATTCTTGAAGGAAGGAATGGGAAAACAGAGAAGTTCCTATTCAAAACCTGAAGGGAACTTGTTGGAAACCATGGTTTATGTATAATTGAAAAAAGTCACTCTAGATCAAATTGCAAGTGTGTATGGTACAAAAATGCCCAATTATCCCAGAAATTGGACAATTTGCAGGCGTCTGTGTAGATCACCACAAGCACACCAAATTAGGCAGCGCAAACACACACAGCGAGCCCCTGAAAATGTAACGGCATTGAACTCAAACATCTCATTAACAGCAGAGAAGCAAACTAATTTTGTTTACCAATTACGTTGTTGAAAATCCCCAAAAGCTTTACTGGGGAAGATCTGCCATTGGATTCAATCATCTATTATCCTGAATTTCTGTTTCTATATCCTCATAAATATGATAGATGAAATGAAAAACTGAAGAGCATTAGTTCACCAAATTTTGGGGAAGAACTCACAGATGATACCAAAAAAAGAACACCTACGGTGAGGATCGAACTTTTTTTTTACTATGGACACCTCACAGAGTTGTCTTAAAAATTCTGTTCCTTCCCTCTTCAATGTTCATTTCTTTCTTACCCTCCAGGAAACCACTGTAGCATACCAAATAGACACATCGAGACAAGTATATTGCATTGGAGTTCCTAAACAATTCATTGACTACGAACGCACACCAACATTCATTTTTTTTCAAGACAACAACAATGGAACACTAGTCTGTATTTTGTATTATTTTATGCCTGTTCAGGCAATATGTTCATACAAAAGATTCATTACTGTTCTCAAGAACTTGTGTCATATATTCTGTTTTATTTTACTTTATGGTTTATTTGTGATTTTTTTTTCACTTCCTAGATATGTTTTTATTGATAGAAGTAAAATAATTTCCATATTGAACAAGAAAATGATATTTTTAATATAAAGAGTGAAAGTATGATAGTGGATTCACTTGGAACTTCACACTGGGTCATGTTTGCGATGTCTGTTGGAACAAGTGAAAGCATATGGAATATGAACTAAAGCTAAAGAGGTTATTATTTATTCATGGAAGATTTATTTGAATTCATTCATTTACGTTTATTTTCTTTAACTAACCAAGAGAACTTCTAGACATACATCTCTTAGAGGTTTTTTAAAATTCCTACAAACTCCTATACAAAACACATTTCTCCACAGTAATGTTTGTATAGTCCCTTTATTTGTTTTTATGGTATCTGATGTTTTTCATAAAAGCAAAATAACTGACTAAAGTACTGGTCATTACCACACAAATATTAAATTATTGATATTGTTATTGCTTTCCAAAATATTAAAAATTTTTGAGTAGCTTAGGTCATGGGCATAAGATTATTTTATAAAAAGATACAGAGAAAAATAGTTATATATATGTACATATATATGTGTGTGTATATGTATGTGTGTGTGTGTATATATATATATATATATATATATATATATATATATAATATCCTTATTATAAGAAATAGAACCCCACCTTTGGTCACCACGAAATAAAGAATTCAACTTTGCTTAAAGAGTGGTCCGGACTTTGCTCTTGGGTCCTGGTAGGTAATATTTAAGTCCTTGGAATGCCAGGCCTTTTAAGAATGTCATTGCCTGCCTGAACGCCTTGGGTCATATCGGCTCACCTAACAGTGGGAGTTAGGGTAGGGGTGGACATAACAGTGAGTCTAACAATGTGATATAGTGTGGGAGTTTTAAGTCGATGGTATCAGCTTAGAGGTATTAACCTCTGGAGAAATTGGGGATGGACATAAACCACATGGCCAGTCAACCTTGTCTACATAATGGAGCTTCAATAATGTCTCTGTACAACAAGGCTCAGGTGAGCCTCCCTCACTGGCAACACTCTATGCATATTCTCATATTCTTACACATTATTGCTGGGAAAAGTAGCATTCTCCATGATTCCAGTGAAAGAGGACGACAGGAAAATTCGCACTTGGAAATTCCCTGGATTCTGCTCCATGCCTCGATTCCTCGGGCTGATTTTAACCTGTGTCCTTTCACTGTAATGGAATGTAACTGAGTAAAACTGCTTTTCCATCATCCATGAGTCTTCTAGTAAAATTTTAAACCCATGGTTGGTCTTGGGGACCCCTCAAACATGTAATTAATGTTAGAGGTAAAGGAAATCTTGGAACCCCCAAATTTGTAATTGGTGTCAGAACTGAGGGTGTGTTTTGGACTGCTCTGTAATTTTGTATCCCCAAATACCTAATTTAGAAAGAGTTATTAGAAAATATTAACAAAAACTCAGGAGTAAAGGGAATTTCAGATTTATTTTGTCTTAATAGTTCAATAATAGCACCAAAGACTGTTTTCTCCATATTTCTACTTTTTCTCCAATTTCTCAACTTCTTCCAAAATTTGTTTTTCCTCATGGCAGCACAGTGGCTGAAAACTTCCTAATAAAAATCCAGAGAGAGGGAAAGTCTTTTCTTCCACACCACAGGGTTCATAACCACAAACAAAAATCTGATTATACCTACTTGGGTTACGTGTCTTTTATTAAAAAGAAAAATCACCATGGCCCTGATAATGCTGTACCTTCACTAGTTTAGACCAATTAGATCAGTAGTAAAAATAAATTGTGAGATAAGTCCCATGGAATCCTCAAGATAGCTACATGGTAGGTGAGGTCTGCAATGAATATCGTAGAGGTGACCAATATGTCTACTACAGAATTCCATTGTTCATCAAAAATTCATTTATGAACAAAGATAATTAGGTTTTATTCTAGTAAATGTGTACTTCTAGGCCCTATTTCTTTGTTATTCAAGATGCAATTCAGAATGATTTATAGATTTAAGAGATTTAAGAAGTATGAAAATCAGGAAAATCTCATATGAACATCACAAATTGTCACAATAAGTAAATTCTGCATATCACAGAAATGTAATCATAAGAAAAACAAACACAAAAACCAAAATAACTTACAAACACCCTTTTCAAAGAAATCCTAGAGACATAATTTCAAATTCTAAAAATTCAAAGATGAGGTAGAAAACCTGAGATCAGGCAGAAGTGACTCAAAAATAAATGAGAAGAGAGTTAAGAAGAGTGGGGAAGACCCAGCAGCACCAATCATGGCAGCAAAATAGAATTCCTAAAGGTGAAGGGTTTGCCTTGAAATGCACAAGCTTGTTCCTTCTTTAAATAACAGAAAATTCCAGTATTGATAAACGGTTTTAGAGCATATATGGAAAAGGAAAACTTCTCAGTTATTTTTATGACATGTTTAATATTGACCTTAAACCTTAAAAAGATTGTACTATAAAAACCCAAGCCATTCTAATTTATGAGTGATACTGCAAAAATCCTAACATATTAGGAAACAGTAAAATATATCATAAGGATACACTAAAGGCTTTCAGACTGAGATCAGAAATAGTCATGTTTAGTATGTGCACTAGTTTTTCAGTATTTCCTATAGGCATTAGCCTATACAATTATGAAAGAGAAAGAAATTAGGTTAAAAAGATTGACAAGCAAGAGGGAAGTAAAGAGATTTTAAACCTAAAAAACCCAGTATCAATGGAAAAAAATTAGAATTTCAGTAATACCTTTAGCAAATTTTTTCATAAAATATGAAACTCTATGGAAACAGAAATCATATATACTCTAGACAGTGGGGGTTTCTAAATCTGGTAGTATTTTAAAATAATTTGGAAATTAAGAGAGAAAGAGAAATACCTCCAACACATTAGAGTAGGTTTGACATGTGACCAGGGAAGCTAAATTAAAAATCTCCCTAGAAGATGCATTTTTCATTGGGGTGAAGAAAGGGATATCAATACAGAGTTATACATCTGCATGGTACTGCTAAATAATTCATGTAGAAATAATACTTCTTTACTGAGTTCTGTATCTCTGACCCAATTCATACTGTAGCCTAGGGTACATAAAGTTATGCAGCCATAAAGTCTTACCCATCTCAGGACCTCATGTGGTACTTTCCGTTTCACATTTTACAACAAGTTATAATATTCAGCCCCTCTATTTGGTGTTTGCATCAAAGTTATTAGATCATTTCCCCCTAAGATCTGTCAATTTTACTGCAACAATGGGTAGAAAGAAAGGCAAAAATATAATCTCACCGCTATGAAAGAGAAGCATATTAAGAGCAAATGAATTCTTGGAATTTATTCACTGCAAGTTTTTCATAAGGTAGAGATTTTCCAAATAAACTCTATAATTTAAGTCCAGAATAAGTATTTTACCCCCTTCATATTGCTTATATATTTTTTCTGAATTGTAGTCAAGAGAAGGGAAGCAGGCCATCGTGCTATGAGCGAGATTTGGAGTCAATGTGGCTGTAGTGCCAACCCTGTGATGTAATTTAGGTGCCAAATGTGACCAAGTACCTTAATTTTTCTGACCCTTAATTTCCTCATTTGATAATAACATTACAGATTGTTTTAAAGATTAAATAAAATGTGGGTAAAGTGTATAACTCACTGCTGTAACTCAATAAATGTAATTATTACTATAAGATTCAAGCGCAAAAGTGTAAAGGCATATTTCAAAGGCAACTGGTGGATCAATAATAGGCCTTCCTCAAATATAACAGTTAGGATCTTGAAAAATTACTAAAATAGGCAAACTGACAGTGGAGATATTTAAGATCTTCTAGAGAAAACAGTTTGAGGACTATGATAATTGGAAAATCCTCAAAAAATCACATCACTATTTTGACAGTAAAATAAAACAATAAAGGAAGCTCGTTAAATAAAATGCTATGAATGATGCCTTTGTACACACTAAATTATTGATGTAAGTAATTGCCATTTCTTATTCTTCAATTACTAGAAACATTTTTTAATCTTTTCCCTCTGTAATTCCAAAGAGATTTTTAAACATTCAATTTTTGAAGTTTCAGAAAATGTGCATATTAAGAGATTTCTCCCACTCCTATTTGGCTCTTTATCTAAATATTCACTACCCTTCTGATTTTATGATTCAGAGTTCTTGAACCCTGTTTCCTAGGTCCTATCAGAATCCAGGAAGCAATGTAATTTGAATGACTGAAATAAAATAAAACGCAAAAACAGCAACAATAACAATTTGGGGTAATTTTTATTTAGCATGTTTGGTATGACTAATACATTTTTCTTCTGTTTCCTGCATAATAGTAAGATTATACAGTAATAGTACATAAGACATAGTGCATGTCTTCTGACCCTCTTGCAACTTAATTTATCCCCCTCAACTCTTAGTAGATGTAAGAAAGCCCGGATGTTTTCTTCTACTTCCTTTATTTCTCTAAAACCACAATACTCCTGCTCTGTGTTTTACCTTTTATTTTCACAGCCACATTTTTAATTTGTCCAACTGTGAGTGACTCACAAGTCAGAGTAGGAATTCTGGAATAAAAATTCTTCCAGGTGCCATGAAGGACTACAGAATCAAACCTTCTTGGTATATTTATATAGTTACTATGTCTGTATTATCTATATATTTTGTGTATATATTAATATTCTTTCTAAGCATAATTCTCAGTGCAGGAAATATTACTGAAGTCCCCAAGGTCTTTTGAAGGACATTTCAATATATTTGTTTAATAATACAATTAAATTTAGTTGGTAATCATTTCAAAGATGGAATATAGAATTGAAAAGAGAAAAGGGATCTAAAGGTGATAAGGAAAGGTATAAATACTCTTGGAATGTAATGTCTATTCGGTAAATGGGCATTTTAAAGTCACAACCTAAAGTTTGTGAAGATTTTGAAAAAGGTGAGAATAAAGAATACAAATGTTAGAATGACAATTACCTAAACAACTTTTCTCATCAAGAAGAAAGGACACATTTAAATCAATTTCTCCTGCTAATTGCATTAGGTAGCAGAGCTTTCACTGGGAATGTTTGAAGTGGCTGAGAAGAATAATTCTGCATTTACCAGATAACCATATTATATGTATGATTTGACCAACCACCTACTTAAAGTTGCATATGAAGAGTCTAGTTCCTGGTTTAAAAACTTGTGTGGTTTTTCAGGCCTGTACATAGGCAATTAAAAATGTTTTATTTGTCAGGCCTCATGGGGGAAGCTTCCTGGGGCTAGGTGCATTGTCTGAGCTCTGTAACCCCTGAAAGTAGTCCCTGAAGGGGGTCTCTGAGGGGGTTCCCTGAAGGGACTAGGGCTCCCTTGTTAATCATGCTTTTCCCTTTTTGCATTCTCAGTCCAGGTGCCTTCATTCCTAGGCCTCTTTATTTGAGGTTTTGGGCAAAGGTCTTCTTAAAGAGTCTTTGCAAAGGCCTTTATTGGAGGGATAGAGGAGAATGGGAAGGAGAAAGGAGAAAATTTGAAGACACTTTTCCTCACTGCTAGCCCTTCCTCCTGGCCCTCTTCTCTACCCCAGGACCATAAAATTTCTCGGGCCTTCATTCTGGACTCCTTCAACAGAGATACCCCACCACCACCACCTTGTGCTGATCCACCTGACCCTTGACTGGTGCGCCTTTCTGTGGGGGGAAAATAGAACAGGGGAATCAATTCTCTCTCTGGTTTTAAACTTTTGCTTATATCATAATGTTAGTGTAGGTAGCTAGTTAGTGTTAATAAAGGAATGGAGCAAAGAAATTCAGACATTAAGCTTAATAAACTAGGCAGCGGAATCGAACATTAAGCCTTCTTCACTAAGAAGTTGCAGCACCCATAGTCTCTCCTGGGGACCACTGCCTCCTGCACCCTCGGGACATAATTCCCTTCACCCCGGATCAATCCCCAAGTGGGAAGGGAGGATTTTGCCAAGGAACAACCAGCATGGTAACAGCATTATTGGGGGAGCAGGGGAGAATTCCTTTGCTAGGCACATGTGCACCAGGTTGCAGTAAAGCTTTGGGGCATGTGCAACAGAAGCCAATGTGGTGACATAAAGAGGTGGAGTCTAGCCTGAGAAAATCTGGGAAAAGAATCGTGTTGGATGAGGCTTCAGAATTGGAAGGTCCAGGAAAGGGATTGAGTAGGGGTAGGGCCTAGCACAAGCCCTGGAAAAACCCAGGGAGTAAATTGGATAGTTTGAAAGCAATCACGCTCACACCAGAACACCAAGAAAATATTGGGAGGGCTCTCGAAGCAGTCGTTGCTAAAGACCGATCACCTTCTACATCCCAGAAGGAGTATTCCCTCCAGCCCAGTGAATCTTACCACTGCATTTAAATTTCTCCTACAAGTATGCCCTTTGAAATTCTTTTCACTAGACACTGTAGGAATCCATTTTTATCAGAGATAACCACAGTAATTGAATAAAGGCTTGTCTTTTATTTTTAGTTTGTTGTTTTAGTTGGCTACTCCCACACACAATACAAAAGTAGGAAAAAGTAAGTTTACAATTGTTTGTATGGAAAATAATGCAATAATTAATAAACTATAATGCAAGGATAAACTCTGTGTTTCATGTACTCACAACTGTAAACCTACTTTTCCTTCACCCTGTAGTTTAGCTCCATCTCTGCCATCTTAGCTAAGCTTCTGATAATATATTGACATGAGTCTCCAATATTACTCAATAAATAATCTTGCTATTTTTAACACAAAAATATAGTTAACCTCATAGGAAATATAATACATATTAAGAAAAAAACTAAGAAAACCTATTATTTACGTTATTTTTACAGACTCAACAAGAATAATTCACTAATTTCTCATCCTAGGCAACCCAGAAAGTCTTCATAATAATAAAGCTGTTTTCTTCTACGTCACAGAGCATTCATATAGGACTTTAACTTCAGGATTCCTAAACATGCAGAATGCTAACTTGTGCTTTGAGAATCTTTTTTACTCTTCAACTATGTATAACAAATACTAAGGCAGCGTGAGACATGCAAAGAGTACATGCTCTGGACCTGATGTTCTGACTCTGTTACTTACTACACCCATAACCCAGGACCAATCAGTAATCACCTCCGACTCTTCTACCTCAAAGGTTGTTAGGAAGATTAGGTGTGGCTACTATGTAAACCACTGTATGTTCTCATAAGAATTTATGGTACTCAAAGATTTTCATGAACAATAATATATTTAATAGATATTAGCAATAGTACATTTGATATTCCTGGACCACAATGGCATATTCTATGCCTCAAAAATATCAGCTTTAAAGTGTTAATACACACAGGACAGTTAGAACATGGACTAGAATACAGCTGATTATGTTCCATGTGTTCATCTCACATCACCCCCATTGTCAGCATGTCATCGTTAATACGTAAGTAGGGTAAGTGGAACAAACTAGAGAGGAGCTGTAGCTTCGAAGAAACTATGATCACGAACCATAAATTAGTAAGGTTATTTTTGTTTTTGTAAATCTCTAGAAATTTTACAATCAGACCACCATCATTCTTCAAAGTACAGTTTTCCTCTCTGAAAAATACTGGTATTACTCAAAATATTTTTGAAAAAGCCACATTGAAAATGACCTCATATTCTAGAAATGAGAAAGTTATTAATTTATAATTATATACCACTTTTAAAAATTTAATTTGCAATACCCAACTTTATCACCTGCTTCACTTACTTACTAAATTATTTATTTAATAAGTAATTGCTTTATTTACCAAATTACAATTACTTATTTATTCCAGATTACTGTTTTTAGAGTCAGATTTACCACTTAAGGATACCAATTTGACACTTTTTTGTAGTTTATGACAGCTTCATTAAAGAAAGTTTTTATCTGTCTTTGAGCAAATTATTTATGTAGAATGAGTTTCAAATAATAGTTCTGCCACCACATAACTTTGTAGCTTAAGTAAGTTACTCAAACTCTAAAATATGATTTCTTCATGTAAAACTGGAAATATTGAAATAATAATGATAGCTTAAATGCTATAGAATGACAATAAATAAGATAATTTGTCCAGAAAATATAGAAGAGGCTGTCTTCATAGTAAACACCACGTAACTGAATTATAGCTCCTTTGGTCACTTGCTTTATTTTGGCCTTTCTCTAACATTGGAACTTCTTCCAATAAATATATACATATATTACAATATTTTACACACTGTCATAGAAAAACTGATTTTTTTAAAGGAGTAAAGATGACTGGAGCAATCATTTGAAAATGTCATATAAATCTCCATAAAGAAAATAATCTAAAGCTAAAATGTAATTACATTATTTAATCAGCATAGGGTTTTTAATACTATACTTAAAAATGTATTTAATATATTTATGTACCAATATCCACTGATACTCACAACAGGAAAATTTCATTAAAGCACAGATTAGTTGAAAATCTCCTTACTTGCTCACTGTTAGATCTAATTATTTGTTTGCCTTTAAATGTTTGAAAATGTACTGTCCTTTGTTAAATGAAAACATTTCTGAAGTCTGTGAGTAAATTTGATCAGGGTTTTGCTTATAATTTATAAATGGTCTATATTCAAACCTGGAATTAAAACATACATAATCTGTCAATATCCTTCATAATTAGAGAATATATGTAACTCTAATTATTAGTTTTGTTTATTGTTTGTCGTGGTTAGCCATCATTTAATAACTACCATTTATTTTATTATAGCATTAAAATGACCAAGATATTTTCATCAGTTTGCAATACAGTGCAAAGAGAAAGAATCATTAAATACCCTAGAACAATTTTGTGGAGGAAAAGCTGCTAAAACCAAGGAATGAAGAAATGGTGCTTAGGAGAATTATTTGTTTACCCATTGTGATGTTTAATTTTATGTCTCAACTTGACGGGGCCACAGGGTTACCAGATATTTGCTCAATTATTATTCTGGGTGTGTCTATAAAGGTGGCTTTTGATGAGGTTAAATTTGAATTGGCAGACTGAGCAAAGCAAATTGCCCTCCCTAATGTCAGTGGGCCTTAGCCAATCAGTTCAAGTCCTCATTAGAAGAGAAAGGCTGAACCTTTTTTCTGCAATAGACGATAATTTCCTGCCTTTGCCTTGGACATTGGCTTTTTCTCTTTCATTCACACTGGACTGAGTCATCAGCTCTTCCTAGCCTCATTGTAGTTCCCGTTCAGATAGGAACTACACCATCAGCTCTTCTGGCTCTCGGTCCTTCAGACTCAGACTGGAACTAAACAATCAGCTTTCCTCTGTCTCCAGCTTGCTGATAACTCACCCAAAAGATCTGAGACTTGCCCATCTCCACAAAAATGTGAGCCAATTCCTTATAAATCTTCTCTCTCTCTCTGTAAATAATACACACACACACACACACACAGATATATGTGTGTGTGTATATATATATATATATATATATATACAGATATACAGACACAGCTATAGATATAAAACTATAGATATCTCTGGATACATATATAAAAATATTTAAAGATCTTTATATTCATTCTCACTAAATAAACATTCAATATGAATCATGCAGAAGTTATTGATTTTTAAGTTTCCTTTGAAAATATTGGTCTATGCAGACATAGCACTGGTTATACTTTATGTTTTAAATTTTGCTTTCTGGGACATACTAACCTCTCAAAATTCTCTGGGATTTCCATTAACGTTCTATCTAGCTGTATCCCAGCAAATACAGGGAATTATACTCAACTTTTGACTTTTATGTTAATTTACCTGATACCTTTCATTTTGATTTTGTTATATGTTTCCCCAAGGGAATTACATATTCAGTTCATACAGTAGTATCACAATAGACTAATAAACTGTGGGAACTTTTTCTCATAATAGAATAAGGGATGAATCCTGGAATTTTAAGGGTAAGAGTTATAACAAGCAATCGAAAATAACAGAAACATAAATCAATGCATTTCTAATTCTACCCTTCTAGTTCACCGACAGATGTAAATATGCCTATAAAATGAAAGAAATAACAAAGTAAATATAATAAAGCCTTATTTTAAATACAACTCTTTAAGTGGTTACGAATTGACCATTAGAGTATCACCTTTTTCATTTTTGTGTTACATTTTAGCAGGCTAAATTTCTGCCACTGTCTCCATTTTCTTCTGGAACATGTTTTGGATAAATATTAGAGTATTGCAATCTATTTCACAATCTACTTTAACTTCTCCATTATATTTACTGTGCCTTCATCTCTCAGTGCTATACTCTGGATTAATTCCTCAGTGCTAACCTCCAGTTCATTAATTCTTTCTCCAACAGTGTCTTGTTCAATGCAAAATCCATTGCATTTTGTACATATCAATGGCTATATTTTTATTACCAAGTGTTACAAGTACTTTTTTTCTCATTTATTTACCTTTAAGCCATTATTTTTTTAAAATTTAGAATGAGCATATGTATTATAAAGTTACATAACAATTTTTCAATAGAGACTTTATATTCTAAATGTCTTTTAGCTGTCTTTCTCATAATCAAAAATTATGAGGTTAAGAAATTATACATAAATATATATTTTTATTTGGAATTTGGGTTTCTAGGTAGAAGTTAACTTGAGGGGAAAAAAATTTTATTTTCTCTTTATAGGATGATCCCTCCCTTTCCAGTGGTATTATGGTTACTGCCAAAGAAACATGACTTGAAGTAATAATGACATTTTATCACTTTTGCCCCATAAAGTTATTGGAAAAATTGGTCTTATTAATATTCAACCCCTAAGCTAATATAATTTGGCTTAATTTCTAACTTTTTAGGCTTACAGTTTATGGAAAGCTACAAGAGCACATGGACATGGAAACTGATAAGATTTTATTTTTTTCACCTACTTTTACTTGACACAGAGCTCCACATCAGGTCCTCTCTTTAAGTATTGAGTCAGGCTTTGATCTTATCCAGGAACTGCATGTTAAGACTTTTATACAGCATGTGAAATAAACTCCTGATTGCCAATTCCTAAATTGATATAACTTTTTAGATTTTTGTTTTCACATTTTATCTGTTGCCATGCATTTGGAATAGAGGGATCAAATAACGAAAACAGAGCCACTGTGAAAAAAGCTATCAAGTATTTTTATAGTATTTTAAAATAATAATCTAAGAAACCACACAAATATATGTACATGACCTTAAGACTTTAAAATGAAAATCTGTACAAGTTTTAGACAATAAAACATCTTCTTATATGGCATGTGTCAGCTTATGATGGTTTTTGAACTATCAGATTTAAATTGTAACATTTATAAAGTATAAGTGGTTTGAATAAAATCAATTATTCCATTAGAATTAAAATGTTCTGAAGAACATAATAAAGGAGATTTTTATGAGTTATAACTAATATGTAAACTTCAGACTGAAAATTTTACATATTTTGTTAATGTTTGGTATCTATTTTTAAAGTATTGTAAACAATTCTCAAATTTACTTTGATATAACATCATAATATAGAAAGCAAGTAATATAAATTGAGACTGAAAAATAAAAAAAATGGTACAATGTATTGGCATACTCAATAAAATATACCAAAAAAAGAAAAAGAAATGTAAATAAGGATTTTAAAGGATATTCATTACTGAACATTCACTCATACTTGCATATTAAATGATAAGACTCTTACATAGAGAAGACATTTAAGCTATGAGTAAGAACTTGGTTTTGTTGTTCAGTAGGTTGTCTTTTCATTTTGTTAATGGTTTCCTTCACTGCTTAAAAACCACTTGGTCTGAAGTATTCCCATTTGTTTATTTTTTCTTTTGTTTCCCTGTCCAAGGAGACATTTCCAAAAAAATATTGTTGAGTGATGTAAAGAGTTTAATGCTTATGCTTTGTTCTAGGAGTTTTATGATTTCAGCTCCTACACTTACATATTTAATCCATTTTGAGTTTATTCTTATACATAGTTTAGAAAATGATTCAGTTTCATTCTTTTGCCTATGTCTGTTCAGTTTTTCCAGCACCATTTATTGAGGCGACTGTCTTTATCTCATTGTATATTCTTGCTTCCTTTGTCATATAATAATTAACCATAAAGGCATGGTTTATTTCTGGGTTCTCTATTCTGTACCATTGACCTATATGTCTATTTTTATGCCAGTACCAAATTGTTTTGATTACTATAGACTTATAGCATAGTTAGATATTTTCTAATGATGCATCTGATAAGGGGCTAATAGTCAAAATATACAAAGAACTCATACAACTTAATAGCAATAAAGAAATAAACTAATTTAAAAAATGGGTAGAGGACTACAATATGCATTTTTCCAAAGACAACATACAGATGGCTAACTGACATATGAAAAGATGCTTGACATTACTAATCATCAAGGAAATGCAAATTACAACCACAATGAGATATCATCTCATACCTGTCAGAATGGCTATCATCAATAAATCAACAAACAATAAGTGTTGGCGAGGATAAGGAGAAAAGAGAACCTTTATGCACTGTTGGTGGGATTGTAAATTGACCCACCCACTATGAAAAACAATATGGAGTTTCCTCAAAAAAATTAAAAACAGAACTACCATATGGCCCAGCAATTCTGCTTCTTGGTATTTATCTGAACAAATCCAAAACACTAATTTGAAAAGATATATACCCCCTCCCCATGTTCACTGCAGCATTATTTATAATATTAAAGGAATGGAAGAAAATCAGGTGTCAATCAATAAATGGATGATTTTAAAAGTTGTGGTGCATACTTAGAGTAGAATATTACTAGGCCATAAAAATAATAACATCCTGCCATTTGCAACAACATGGGTATACCTAGAGGTGATTAAGCTGACTGAAATAAGTCAAGGCCAAGAAAGAAAAATACCATATGATTTTACTTACAGTAGTTAAAAAACTAAACAAACAAATAAAACAAAAACAAATTCATAGATGCAGAGAACAAATTGAGGGTGGCTAGATGGGAGTGAGGTTTTGGGGTTTTCTTTTTTTTGGCGATCAGTTCTTTATGGATATTCCTTGATGACCCTTCCCCTCCTTTTCCCCTGTTACCCCCTCCACTCCTCTGGTTATTGTCAGTTTGTTTTTTATTCATTGTTGCTAGTTATATTTTGCTTGATTGTTTATTTTGTTGATTAGGTTCTGCTTGTAGGTGAGATCAATGGTATCTGTCTTTCACTGCCTGCCTTATTTCACTTAGAATAATGCTCTCCAGTTCCATCCAAAGAGTAGTAGCTCTTTTTTTCTTTTCCTTTCTTCCTCCCTCCCTCCCTTCTTTTCTTCCTTCTTTCCTTCCTTCCTTCCTTCCTTCCATTCCATTGTGTAAACGTACCATAGTTTTTTGATCCATTATTTACTGATGGGCACTTAGGTTGCTTCTGGTTCTTGGCTATTGTAAACTGTGCTGCTATGAACACTGGAGTGCATAGGTCGTTTTGAATTGGTGTTTTGGGATTCTTAGGGTATAATCCCAGCAGTGGAATTGCTGGGTCAAAAGGAAGTTCCATTTTTAGTTTTTTGATGAAATTCCAAACTGTTTTCAACAGTGCTGCACCATTCTGCATTCCCACCAACAGTGTAATAGGGCTTCCTTTTCTCTACATCCTCGCCAGCACTTGTTGTTTGTTGATTTGTTTATCATGGCTATTTTGGTTGGTGTAAAGTGGTATCTCATTGTGGTTTTAATTTGCATCTCTCTGATGTCTAGTGATGCTGAGCATCCTTTCATGTGTCTCTGGACCCTGTGTATCTCCTCTTTGGAAAAGTGTCTGTTCAGGTCCTTTGCTCATTTTTTAATTGGGTTGTTTGTCTTCCTGGAGTGGAGCTGTGTAAGTTCTTTACATATTTTGGAGGTGAAACCCTTGTCTGAGGTATCATTGGCAAATATATTTTCCCATATGGTTGTTTCCCTTTTCATTTTGCTGATGTTTTCTTTAGCCATGCAGAAGCTTCTTATTTTGATAAAGTCCCATTTGTTTATTCTTTCCTTTATATCCCTTGCTTTAGGGGATGTATTGGTGAAAATATTGCTGTGTGGAATATCTGAGATTTTCCTGCCTATGTTCTCCTCTAGGACTTTTATGGTGATGCAACTTATATTTAAGTCTTTTATCCATCTTGAGTTTATTTTTGTGCGTGGTATAAGTTGGTGGTCAAGTTTCATTTTTTTCCATGTAACTATCCAGATTTCCCAACACCATTTGTTGAAGAGGCTATTTTTACTCTGTTTTACTCTATGCTTCTGCCTCCTTTGTTGAATATTAGGTGACCATAGAGACGTGGCTTTATTTCTGGGCTCTCTATTCTGTTCCTTTGATCTGTGTGTTCTTATGCCAGAACCAGATGGTTTTGATTACAGTGACCTTATAATATAGTTTGATGTCAGGTATTGTGATCCCTCCTACTTTGTTTTTCTTTTTCAAAATTTCTGTGGCTATTCAGGTTCATTTGTGGTTCCATATAAATTTTTGAAATATTTCTTCTATATCTGTGAAATATGTGATTGGTATTTTAATAGGGATTGCACTGAATCTATAAATTGCTTTGCATAGTATGGGTATTTTGATTATGTTAATTCTTCCAATCCATGAACATGGTATATGCTTCCATTTATTTGTGTCTTCCTTAATTTCTTTCTACAGTGTTGTATAGTTTTCTGAGTATAGGTCTTTTGCCTCTTTGGTTAAGTTTATTCCTAGGTACTTGATTTTTCTTGTTGCTATAGTAAATGTGATTTTTTTCCCTGACTTCTGCTTCTGATATTTCATGGTCAGTGTATAAAAATGTCTTTTATTTCTCAAAATTGACTTTTTATCCTGCTGTTTTGCCAAATTCACTTACTAGGTTGAGTAGTTTTTTGGTGGAGTCTATCGGGTTTGCTATGTACACTATCATGTCATCTGCAAACAATGACAGTTTTACCTCCTCCTTTCCAATTTGGATGCCTTTTACTTCTTCTTGTCTGATGGCTGTGGCTAGGACTTCTAATACTATGTTGGATAGAAGTGGTGAAAGTGCACATCCTTGTCTTGTTCCCCATCTTAGTGGGAAAACTTTTAAGGTTTTATCCCCTCAGTATAATGTTGGATGTAGGTTTCTCAAATATAGCCTTTATTATAATAAGGCATGCCCCCTTTATTCCCACTTTGCTGAGTGTTTTTATCACAAATGGGTGCTGTATCTTTTCAAATGTTTTTCCGCATCAGTTGATATGATCATGTAATTTTTTCTTTCCTTTTGTTTATGTGATGTGTTACGTTTACTGATTTGTGAATATTGTACCATCCATGCATCCCTGGGATGAATCCCACTTGATCATGGTGTATGATCTTTTGAATGTATTGCTGGATGTGGTTTGCCAATATTTTGTTGAGAATTTTAGCATCTACATTCATCAGCAAAATTGGCCTGTCGTTTTCTTTCTTTGTTGTGTCTTTATCTGGTTTTGGGATTAGGATGATGCTGACCTCATAAAAAGAGCTTGGGAGTCTTCCTTCTTCTTGGATTTTTTGGAATAGTCTGAGAAGGACAGGGGTTAACTCTTTCTGAAACGTTTTGTAAAATTCTCCTGTGAAATCATCTGGTCCAGAGCTTTTGTGTTCCAGGAGTTTTTTGATTACTGTTTCGATTTCAATAACTGTTATCAGTAGGTTCAGGCTTTCTGCTTCTTCTTCATTCAGTTTTGGAAGATTACATTTTTCTAGAAATTTGTCCATTTCACCCAGGTTTTCAAATTTCTTCACATATAGTTGTTCATAGTAATTTCTTACAATCATTTGTATTTCTGTGGTATCAGTTGTAATTTCTCCTGTTTCATTTCTGATTTTCTTTATTTGCATCCTCTCCCTTTTTTCCTTGATAAGTCTGCTTAAAGGCTTGATGAGTTTATCTTTTCGATAAAGAATCAGCTCCTGGTTTTATCGATCCTTTGAATTGTTCTTTTAGTCTCTATGTCATTAAGTTTTGCTCTGATCTTTATTTCCTTCCTTCTGCTCGCTCTGGACTTTGTTTGTTGTTGTTTCTCCAGTACTTGTATGTGTAGGGTTATGCTGTTTAGTTGAAATGTTTGTATCTTTTTTTAGGTAAGCCTGTATTGCTGTGAACTTTCCTTCTCAGGGAAAAGTTCATTGTGTCCCATAGGTTTGGACTATTGTATGTTCCTTTTCATTTGTTTCCAGAAACTTTTTGATTTCTTCTTTGACCTCATAATTGACCGATTCATTGTTTAACAGCAGGCTATTCAGTTTCCATGAGTTTGAATGTTTTTGAGTTTTTTCTCAGAGGTTGGTTTCCAGTTTTAAACCCTTGTGGTCTGAGAAAATGCTTCATATGATTTCAATTTTCTTAAATTTGTTGTGTTGAATCGAAGTGGTAAAAGCCACTGGGGCTGGATGAAAAAGGTGAAGGGATTGAGAAGTACAGATCGGCAGTTACAAAACAGTCATGGGGATGTAAAGTACTGATAAGGACTATAGCCAGTTATATTGTAATAACTGTGTATGATATCAGGTGGATGCTAGACCTATTGGGGTGATCACTTTGCAAGTTATATAAATGTCTGGTCACTATGCTGTACACCTGAAAATAATATAATATTCCATTAACTATAATTGAAAAAATTAGAAATAAAAGACTCTGGCAACCAACAGCCCTGGATGTGAATCTAGGCTTGGACATCACACTTTTGTGTCTTTGGCTCAGAATTATAGGCATTTTTATGCTAAATTTTCTTTTTTGTAATATGGGGATTATAGTTATATTTACTTCATAAGAATATTGTGAAGGCTAAATGAAATCAAATATGTAAAGCACATAACACTGTCTTGCACAAGGATAGGTCCAAAAATTATTACTTTGAAAAATGGAAAAAAAAAATTAAGCAATTTGGTCTCCATTAACATAGTATAAACCTTCACCAGTATTTGCATTTTGACTTTTAATATCAATATATCCAACTATCACTGGCAATAGACCATGAGTTTCTCAATAAAATACCGCACTTATATCCTCAATGCCCAGCACAATGCCTCGAAGAGATTAAAGGGGCTCAGAACAGGCCTTTCCAAAATGTGCAATTCTGGTATGTGGATTATTTTGAGCTGAAGGCAACTGAGGCCTTGCAGGCTCATGAGAGATTTTTACCTCTCCCCTAAAGAAATTAAATTAGGGGACTTGCTCATAGTAAGAGTTATCACCAGAAATAATCTCCATGACCTATGTATAGGATAAGACAAACTTTCTAATTATTGAAAATATGCTCTTCTTTTTGTCTTTTTTGTGAGTGAGTGATCTTTCTTCCCCCCGAAGCCCCAAGATGCCTTACCTCAGAATATCATATATACCTGATTTTCCCTTTTTGTCTCTGAACCTCTCATGTATGTGGCGTTTCTGACTTTTTCATATATGTGGGGTTCCCATACATATATGTAGGTAATTAAATTTGGTTATATTATCTTGTTGATCTGTCCCTTGTAGATTTAATTATTAGACCAACTTAAAGAAACTTTAAGGGTAGAGGAAAGCTTCTTCCTCCTGTAACAGGGCAGGTTGGAACAGAAATTAATGGAAAGTAAGGGACTCCAATTCAGATAGGGGCCCCCTAAATCCAGTGTAGAGACTGCTCCCCCTTTTGCCAGGAAAGACAGAGGGTTGGGAAGGGTGCTGAGGCCTCAGTTGAAAGCAGCCTGCCTTCTTCAAATGGGGAATTGCCCGAAGCAGGAGGCTAGTATAAACACAATGCAGTTAGCAGGATGAGGGGCAGAGAACTCCTCTCTTAAAAGCCCACAGCTTTGGGGCTACTAGGTCTTAGCACAGGCTACACAGCTGCATGTTTGTGTGAGCTGTGGGGGCTGGACTCCCCATCCAGGGTGACTGGAGACTTCCACCCATGCTCAGAAAAAGGGGCAAGGACAGACATGGCCATTGGTTAAAAAGCTGGCTTTTTAGCCACATGGGGCCACATGGGATTCCTAGCGGGAGGGCTTTTTCAAAAGGAGGTAAGGGGAAGCTCTCAGGTTTTTGGCACTGGGTACAGGCTCTTGGCTCTCTCTTGGCTCTTGGTTTGTAGAACTTTGGCTTGGTACTTTTGGTTGTAGGTGCACTTGGATGCTTTGGGTCTCTGGCCCTTTCTCCCCACAAGGACCATTGATGGGAGTCCCATGGAACTGGTAGATACCATGCTAACCAGTGGCTTAGGCCCCTCATGGTTGGAAGCTTCCTCTTGGAGGCAGTGTCCCATGCTGGGACACATTCCTTGCTGGGCTTCAGCCTACAGGACACTATGATCCAATGGAGTTTGGCACATGGGTCCTGGACTGCTACATAAAGACTGAGAGAGGTGTACCCCAGATTCTGAGTGTGATTTTTGCTTGTAATCCTTTGGGAAGCAAGAGAAGTTCTGGGTCTTGTGGGAGAGAAAGGCTCAGAGAAGGTGTGCTCTCAGCCCCCTTTCCCCCCAGAATGGAACCCTGTCAATAAAAACCTGTTTCCTTCAACATATATCCTCAGGTCATGTATCAAGGTGACAAGTGGCTGAACCCCATGCTGCATGGTTACACTCCCCTACTAGATAAATAAATGAATAAATAAATAAAAAGCACAGGCACATTCTTTTAGAGAGTGCTCAAATAGTAAACAAAATCTGTTTGCTGAAACATTGGGCTTTTCCATGTAGTAAAAATCACCATAGTATATTTTTTAGTGTAACAATGAAAGGCATTTTAAAGATACTAAACTATCAAAAGAACAAGGCTTTCCTGAAATGTGATGTTATGGTTAAAATACTTCTGAACTTATAACATCTCGAAGCAATTGCTGTAAACCTCAGGGCACTTCTGAGCTCTTCAAAGCTCTCAGAGATTTAGTACCAGTGATCATAATTTTATCCAAAGGTAAGGAATATCTTTTCTCCCTCACCATTTTTTTTAACTTTTTCTGGCAGGTGAAAATGTGTGTGAACTCATCCTCTTTTTCTCACCTTTTCCCTCGTATCAACTTGATTCTCTACTGTACTATCTGCAGTTGTCTGAGCTCAAGTTCCAAATTTGGTTTCTGCTTATTTATTATATTCTTCACTGAGAAATCTTTGCTCAAATTGAGTTTCTGAAATGCATGACATAGGCAATTTTCATGGTAAAAAAATCACTAGCAAATACAGCCTTCCCTCACTTCTCAGTTGCTGATGTTAATGGAGCTAGGCATTTGCTTATCACAGGCAAAATAGATTTCCTATTGATTGGTTTGACTCAGGACTATGGTATTCCAATTAAGATTGCTAAAAAGAAATATGGAATTGTTAAAAAATAATATAAACAGAACCACTTCAAAATGGAGTCTGGGCTGCCATTCAGAATAACTGCTTTGCATGGCCTTACTCCTCAAACCCTGGAATTTTACAACTGGGCAAAATGATCTTTGGGCTGAGCCTAAAGCAGTGTTGTGTTACAAACAGTTGTTTGCAAAGCTAACAGGGAAGCAGACATTATGATATCTTGACTGAAAATTAAAGACATTCTTTAGAATCAGCATCATTATATATATTAGCTTTATCTGCACCTATAGAAATTTATCCCTTCTATTCCTGTAAGTCTTCTCCTTTCCCTTTTTCACAAGTACCTCTTGCTGTCATCTCCTAATTGGAACATTACTTGGATTTTTCCCTAAATCGCTTCTTCCTGAATCAGTGCTTCCTGAGTAGATATTCTTTTGGATCTTAAGTAAACGCTATTTTTTCCCTCCCTTTGGCCTTCTATTTTGAGGTTAACATCTAAACCCAAAGCTAAAAGAAGCAGTGATACAACGGCATACAAATTTTTACACTCTGCTATAATTCACAAGCAATTCTACACTATAGACAATGTTCAAGGTCATTCCCAAAAACACTATACAGAGGAATGAAAGTAGGTTTTAGAGTAGATAAACTATATTTTACTGCTATAATTTTCTTTCTTACTTCAGCATCATTCATATGTCAGCCATTAACCTATACCTCGACTCTTAGTTTCTTTTTTAAAAGAAACAGCATTCTGTGAAGTACATTCTTTCAAAAACAACTAATATCCATAGTAGTAGACCTTCAGCACAAAACTCTCTCAGAGCTGAGTTCTCCCTCCTCTTGTGTTTTCCACTGTTAAATGATATCACAGGGTCGTAAGTACACAGACTGTGCCAAGTCCATCACTGGAGTCAGGAGGCAGGAGACAGCAATAAGCCACTCTTTTCACTTCCACTCATTTACATGTTGTCAAATATCAAGTTTAAGCAGAAAATTCTGTTCCCCGCTAAAAAAATACTCTTTTTCATATTTCTAATGATAAAATAACCAAAGGAAGTCTCCACTCTCCCCCTAAAAAAATCCTAGATTAGAGCACACACCTTAATTAAAACTGCAATGTTGTCACTTTGTTATTTAAGGGCCCAGAAACCAGTCTCTGTCTAACCCTTTGAACCTTTCAAATTCCTCATGAAATCTCTGAAAGGCTGAATCTTTTAGTCTGGTCTAATTTAACTATGACTATATGGAGACAGCTGAAGACTGCCTACTCAGGTAAAGACCTGAGGCAATTATCAGAGTAATTCAAGCAGAAAAATTTCCTACTGAGGAAGAGATAATGTTTGCTTGAACTACTCAGGTTGGCCATCTATAATAATTAAATTCATTAACTCGCTCCTTCACTTAACTTTGCAAAGGAAGACACAGCCTTGTTGCTATTAAAAATTCGCATACAAGGCATCTCAAATATTTATTTGTGAGTTTAAAAAATACTCTATTGCATACTTGTAAAAAAAGTTTACCAGTTTAATGAACTCCAGTTTTCAAAGAATTAGTTAGAAGAGGGCATCCCTGTGGGGGAGGCAGTTATAAAGATGGAAAAAGATGGAAATACTACAACAATAAGGTATTTCTGATTCTCTAAGATCTATGCTCCATCCAAATGACCCTGCTCTAGGTGAATCTTGTACATACACACATACACACACCCCTCATTATGATATTTTTTGGCCACCAGAAATCCATAGTAAAATTATACTAAATTTAATGATTTAATAATAATTATGATAATAAGAGAGCCAGTGATCCTTTAACTTTAAAGGCAACAGGCGGGCTTCTTCAAATACACAAAAAATAGAGACCCAAGTACTTACAAACTTAAAAAAAAATAAAATAAAATAACCTCATTTATGACTCTAGTCCTGTGGCTCCAATTCTTGTCACTGCTCTTCTTAGACATCACGCTCACACCCCCACACCCTCAAGGCTGCACTGTTACTGAAGCCACCTCCGGGAATTCATCACACCAGATTCTCAACAGATTTCGCACCCCCCACCACAGCCATTAGCATAATGTTTGCTTACTTGGACAATCAAGATTGCACCCAGGAAAATAGGTTTAATGCAACTTGATCAGAATGAGGGAAAAAGAGCCCCAGTCTGGAAATAAGCATGGACACTCTGGGGAGAAACTAGTTAAAAAGAATTTTGACAAGATGGCCAAATTTGAGATCGGTTAGAAACAGCACAAGAGGTGGAAACACACCAAAGAGGCAAGACAATTACAGTTAGAGTTCCTAAATGCCCAAAACCAGTTCTGAATTTCTATGAAGCAAACTACCCTATAAATGTCATGGACATATCTGCAAGCTACAACTTTACTCAACCCGTTGTCATTCCAACTCAGGTGTTCTCCATTTGCTATAAATAGGTTAGGTATAATTGGAATAGCTCACGTGGCTTTGATCAGAAAGTGGGCCTGTGTTCTTCGAGCTGGTGCTGACTGAGGAACCAGCACACAGCTGAGGAACTGAGGAACAGGTGAGGCAAGTAGTTGCTGAATACACTATAAAACATACAGCTTGCAGTCTCCTTGTATGTGTGGTGGTGCTGCTCCCACGAGGTAACAAATGCTGTTTGGAGAGAGGTTTGGAGATTTTGGTTGCAACACCAGGAAAGTTGACTTTTAGTGTGTGAAAAATTCAACCTGAGAAAAAGAACTTACTTTGTTCCTTGATGAAGTGTATGGAATGCCTGATAGGGAATTTACCCCACTGAAGACCACGCATTAGTTAAGACCTGAGAGGCAAACCCTAATGTAGAGTGCAGCTAGACCAAAAGAGTCAGGCAGCTTGCTGAAAACTTCCTGAAACATTATCATTGTATAAACAGCAGTGCCCTAAAACAAAAAACAATATTCTTCAGATTGTGGCTGTATATCATGATGTAAACAAGGAAGAACTTATGGAAACTAAAGAAATAGATCTTAAGTGTAAGGGAAAAAAAATCATTGTTTTTGTGAAACCAAAAGAAGATGTGAGGAGTTACCAGATGAATGAGAAGAGAGTGGCCTTTCATGGGTATCCATGGTGACAAGAGTTAACAGGAACATGACTGGGTTCTAAATGAATGCCAACATGGGAAAGTTTCTATTATGATTACCACAGGTACGATTTTCAGAGGGCTACATGTGGAAGACATAAAACTTGTCATCAATTATGACTACCTAACTCCTCAGAGAGTTATATTCATCTAATTGGAAGAACTGCTCACAGTACTAAAATACTTTCCTCAGACCTAATAACATAAAACAAGTAAGTGACTTTATCTCTGCTTCATGAATGCAATCAAGCAATTAATTCCAAATTGCTTTACCTGGCCAAAGACAGAGGTTCAGGTCATTCTAGTGGAAGAGGAGGCCACAGGGCCCCATTATTCACATAAAAGGGATGAATTTAATACTTTTAGATAGAGGGGAAATTATAGCAGAGATTACTTTAGTGCTGCAAATTACAGCAATTCTTTGGAAGTCATTTAGTGTCTGTTGGTATACAGACTGGCTTTAGGACGGGTAGTTCAACAGGGATTGACCAGAAGGGTTATGACAGCACTCAGCAATATGGAACCAATGTTTCAAACATGCACATGGTGTGAACCCACAGGCCTATGCACGTGCTGCTAACTGGCTGCACTGTGATTAGTATCTACTGCCAATAGGATATTCCCAGGATGGCTTTGGTAGTGTCTGTGGATGTCTCTTTTTCATAATTGCTTTTTATGTTGGACGGTATCACATAAAATAGTTATTTTTAAAAGGCAGAAATGACTGCAGTGTAGCAGTTCTATAGTTCCCTTCTTGATATTTAAGTTGAATATATCTACATTCTTGAAACAAATTTTGGTGGTTTCATTTTCTTCTAAGGGGGTCCTAGAAAATATGGGTAATGTGTTTACAAAAGAAAATATGCTTTGTTTTGAAATATTGTAATTCAGTGCAATATCTGTTCTTGTAAGAAAAAAATATTTGAAGAGAGAACTAAGTAGAAATTGTACATTATTTTATACCTGTACATATATGTATATATAATGTCATGTAAAGCTTTGCTTAAATCATCTTTATTATATATACATATATATGTATATATGTATGCACATGTACACATGTGTATATATAATGAATATATATGCATATATGTAATATGTGTCTATAATGTCATACAAAAGTTTGCTTAAATTATCTTTATTAAATTATCTTTACATATTTTTACATGTAAAAAATAAAATGATTGTCAAGATGTAAAAGAAAAGTCTCACCAAATACAGGATTCCTCAAATAGCCCTCAGAAATTAAGCAAATTTGATAATAAAACTTGTATTTAGCATTGAATCTATTTCAATTAAAAAAAAACTAGTAAGCCATCAGAAATCATTATTACAAAACAAAATGTAAACTTGGATATATAAATTGCAAAAAATAAATATTAACAATCAAGTTTGGGGATTCCATGGAAGAAGTATGTTATCTTCACCATCTTCCAAGCAGGGGTATAATAGATGCACCCCAAACTGAAACAGGTGGCATAGAGAGCACACATAATAAGTCCAGGCTCTTAAATTTTTTTCAGGAGTTTATTTGTAACATAATACATCTCTTGCAGAAATGAATGTATCTTATAATCAAAATTAAAGATAATGCCTCTGTTCTTAATATAGCATTTTATTATTATCCTATCTACTCATCTATCTCCATTCATTTATATTCCAACTGCATATATTCATTAGATTATTAAAATAACATTCATAAAATATTAACAATGATTATTGGGAAGGTGGGATTTGGGTTAATATTAAAAGTTTAATCTTTATTCTCCCCTGTACTGATTGAAATTGTTCTAGTAAGACTCTGTCTATCATAAGGCATTGGATACATTGGTTTCCATGAGAAGAGAAACTCAGTGAGCAGGGGAGAAGTATGAGGAGACGGTTTACAACCTCCCTCTTGGTAACTTTAGCACACCAAATCATGTGAATATTTTATGATTGAAAAAGCAAAATAAGTTCAGATTATTTTAGTGATTTTATAAATTTTACACACACATACATATTTAACAATTAAAGTTATTAATATTTAAAACCAGTTGAAATTTGAGATCCAACTCTACTCCCAAAACTCTACCGTTGTATTGATAGTATTGATATGTGGATATATCTACACAAAGCCCTTGGCAGAACTTTTGATAAAGTGAATTCTTATGACTGATAAAAGTGCAGAAACTTTTTTCCATGAGTAATATACAATTATCTATTTTCATTTATTTTAAAGATGCTACTCTGATCTCCCTTTTGCTCAGTAGGCAAAGCAATATCCAGTTCAAAATAAGACGTTTTTGAAACATGAAAATGCTGTAAATTATTTAAGTAACTGTGCAAAAACCTTATCCTTAGAAGAGAAACTATAAATGAGTCTGCTTGCTAAAGGGGTTCTTGGTGTAGATAAGAGAAACTTAAAAGGTGGTGAAAGAAGTGAGTCAGCTGACCATGGAGAAGACAGTTCAGAATTATTAAAAGGGAAACAACCTTATAAGACTGGATTCATGCTCAAATAAAAAATCACACATATTCCCACGACATTCATTAACATTCCTTATAAAATAACTATGGTTTGAAACAGCAAATTAATATATAACTGAGATCTTAGGAAGATGACTCACCAATTTGAGTTTGAGAATTTTAAGAAAATCTGAAAACAAAGTAGCTTACATACCTCTGATTAGCTTTATAAAATATACTTCGAATAAATTTTCACAATTTTTCTATAGTTACAAGACCATCAGCAGATATATAAAATCTAGGGGAGTCACAAATAACGCTAATAGAAACTAAACTAAAAATAGTTTTGATTTAAAAATATTTCCTGTGCACCTTCAGGATAAAAATGACAGATGTATAGGCCAATGTTTCCGGACACACGCCATTTCATTGAGTTTTATGTCCTGCTCTTTCATTTTAGTGCAAAGTTCTGATCTATAAGTCTTAACTGGCTTTTCCTTCTATTGTTAGTTTAGTCTCGTGAAGTTCATATTTTGTAATAAGCTGCATAAGAGGTTATATAATACTTTCTCAGTGTTTTTCTGAAGCTTAGAAAAAAAAATCCACCCTGTTTTCTTTGCCTAGGTGCCAAAGTATGCAGTCATGTTCAGCAGGATTGTAGCTTAAAGGCACTAATAGGTTATTTTTCTCCATAAAACCCATAGGGTACAAGGATCAGCTTCCCATTATTAGAAAGCTATCTCTGCAAAAGAAAAGCAAAATAAAGCTAGAATAGGTTTTTATGCATACTATCCATTACCTGGCACTTCTGATTTAGTCACAAACCAATGTTCCTGGATGGGGTTAATGTAAAGAAGTGTGCTGGCAGCTTCAACCAAGCACTATTAAGAAGCCAGAACATTTTCTAAAAACGATTAACTCTTGTTCTAGTTCAAGTTCTAATTCAGCAACATTATCCTCTCTCAGCAACTCCTGTTCCACCAGGCTTTAGTAATTAAACGTATATTTAAACCCTGAAATAGCAGTGCTCCAAAGGTGGAACAAAATGATCTCTTTTGGTAACATTTTAATAACAGAAATCATATATTAAGAGCTTAGCATTGTTAGACACTGCCTGACAAAGGACAAAATATATAATTTTATGAGAATTATCTCAGAACCTTTTTTTGCATTATAATAATATTGTAACATAAAGAATTGAAATCATTTAAGCTCATTAAACAATCATTGGTTTTCAATGATTCATTCTAAAAAAATGAGAACAAAACATTCTCTAAAATACTAAAATCATCCTCATTATAGACGAGAGTTTAAAGTAGTTTGAATTTTGGAGACACAAATGATTTTCTCCTTAAAAATAAAAAATAGGAATTTAGTGTACATAATTTGATTTCTTCCAACAAGAAGTTCTCTTTCTTTCCAAGTAATTGTAAAGGAGTTTAGCTATTTATTTCTAGCAAGTTGCCAACCTTTTAGAGTCTTCTCTAAATGGTTTGTACAGTTGAGACACACATCTCCAGGGAGAGGTGCATGTAAAAGATATCCAGTGATTCACCCTTTGGGACAAATAAGAAACCAGGCCAAAGCAGCTAAAGATTCATTTGTAAGGAAATCTAAGTATATAAGTGTATTACTTTTATTATCTCAACCTAAAACAGTAGATGTTTCATGGTAACACTACTTTAACAACAAATTCCAATATATCTGAAATTATCATTAAGAGGAAATATAGCAGATGGTAGCAATTTAAAGTGAAAAGCATTGGGTTGAATTTATACAAATAAATACTATGCTAGACATGCATATAATTCATAAACTTTTTCTTCAAATAATTTATAAGCTTATTCATGTATCCACATTTCAGATATATATAACAAAATTTTCTGCAAACGACTTTTGCAAAATAGTTCAGAGATTATTTTAATTTCCCCCCAAATGAAATTAACATTTTGCAGAAATTTATAGAAGATATGAAATAAGGAGAAAATGACCAAACTATTATTTTAACTTCCTCAGTAAAAACTTTCAAATTTGCAAGTCCTAAATTATGGGTGAGCATTATAAATGGATTAATTTCTTTAAGATAACACTAAAACAATATTTTCCTGGGAGACACATTTAAAATATCTTTCTGTTGTTTAGGATTTAAATTTTGTTTTTATTCTTTTTTTTTAAACTAAAGGCCACTCATTACTCTCAAGATCAAAATAAGATAGTTTACATATATACTAAGATTATTCAAAATTGCCCTTGAATTGCTTTAAATTTCTTCAGTGACCAGAATATTAATGTCTTTTAAGAACATTTTTTGAAAATAAAAGAAATAATCCTTTTTATTTATAACATTCTTCATGTATGTTACACTTTAAAATAACAATATTTATAAAGAAACATAGTTTTTCAAAATGCTGGACAATTTTGTATGGATATTTCAAAGTCCTATGGGTAAAAAACAACCAGATGTTTCTTTCATTCAATTTAAACAAAACTTAGGTCTTACAGGACTTCTAAAATTCCTGTTAGTGGAAAACAGGATTATTATATAAATTATATGAATATATAATCTAGTTAAATGTATTGCTAATTTTGACTAAAAATAAAAGCACAATTTTAAAAGTCATTTAAATGAAATTTATTTTTAATTACTGTTAAACTTTATTTCATAATCATTGCAAGTCAGCCAATGAGTTTCTTTTAACTTTAAAGTGGTTATTACTGATTTTCCCCAGTTTTGTTTATGGGCATAGACTTTATAGCCGTACTTCCTGGGTTCTAACCCCAGCTTTGCCACTTGCTGGCTCTG
>PVJD01004179.1:127893-143418 GCA_004026545.1 Mormoops blainvillei | reverse complement strand
ACGCCTGGAAGCCCGCGGCGTTCAGAATGTTCCAGGAAGATCGGGACGCGTCCGCCCGGGCTCCAGAGGCTGGAGGCGGACGTTGGGGCAGCGGCGTCCCCTGGTGGCCCCCGCGGGGATCGCAGGCAGGAGCTGGGCCAAAAGTCCAGTCCCTAGCCCCACAACCCCCACCACCCACACACACCTATTTTCCAAATGAGGAAACTGAGGCTGGGAGAGGAACTTGTTGGGGTCTTGCAACCTGAATTGCAAGGTACGACCGCTCAAGCTTCATCTTGGACACTTCCCTTAATGGAGAACTCACTACCTATCAGAAAGATACGCACTATTTCTTTTTATCAGTAGTATTTATTTCCTCGTTCAACAAATCCTTGTCAAGGGTCAATTGTGTGCCAGGCACTGTGATAGGTGATGAGGACACAGCAGTGAACTAGACAGACAGAGATGTCTGCCTTCGTGGTGCTGAAGTTCTAATGGGGGAGACAGTAAACGCATAAAATGATTTCAGATTATGATAAGCACTGAGAGACAGTAAAATTAGATGATATATTAAAATAAAAGGGAACTCTGACGGGTGTGGCTCAGTTGGTTGGACGTCCTCCTGCAAAGTGAAAGGTCACGGGTTGATTCTGGTCAGGGCACATGCCTGGGTTGCAGGTTCCATCCCTGTAGGAGAGGCAACTGAGGGCTGGTTCTCTCACATCGATGTTTCTCTCCCTCTCTTTCTCCCTCCCTCCCTCTCTCTCTAAAAGGAAATAAGTAAAATCTAAAAATAAACTAAAGAGGATAAAAGGTCTCTCTTTGAGGAGGTGACTCTTTTTTTTTTTTGGTATATTTTATTGATTATGTTATTACAGTTGTCCCATTTCCCCCCCCCCCTTTAATCCCTTCGCCCTGCACCCCATCCCATCATCCCCAAACCTCTTAGTTCATGTTTATGGATTGTACATATCAGTTCTTTGGCTTCTCAATTTCCTGTACAATTCTTAGTCTTCCCTATTTTTATTTTTGTCAACATTTTTCCGCCACCACTTTCCCCAGCCCCATCCATCCCACCTCCCACCCTCAACCCTTCCCCCATTTGGCTTTGTTGATGGGTCCTTTATGCATGTTCCTTGATGACCCTTCCCCTCCTTTTCGCCTGTTATCCTCCTCCCTCCTCCCCAAGAGGTGACTCTTAACTGTAACCTGAATGATGAGATCAGGCATCTAAAAACATCTTCTGGTTTAGTTCAATCCCTTCATCCCATTTCACAGATCTGGAAGCAGAAACCCGGAGAGGACCCAGTTGGAGACTGGGCTTGCAGAAGAATGTAGATTACAGGAGCATCTACTTTGTGATTGTTCGCTTCAGGTTGGCCCCATCCTGTTCCAGGAGCTCGTTCCCTCTCAGCATACGAGTATAGGTACCATCCGCCAGTGGTAGTAGTCATTATTGATTACTGTTTTAAAAAATAATGCCTAGCCATGACCGGGTAGTTCAGTTGGTTAGAGCGTCGTTCCCTATACGCTAAGGTTACAGGTTTGATCCCCAGTCAGGGCACACACAAGAAGCAACCAGTGAATGCATAAAATAAGTGGAACAACAAATCGATGTTTCTCTCTCTCCCTCTAAAATCAATAAGTAAAAAAACGATAATAATGTCTACCATTTACCTAGCACCAACTCCTTCAGAGCAGTCTGCTAAATGCTTCACCTTCTTTGTTTTACTGAATCCTCACCCTAAATCTAGGGGATGAGGTACTATTGTTTCCATACCTAAGATGAGGAAACCTATTTCCCCACCCCCTTCCCTCTCATCCACTAGGAAGCGAAGGGCATGTGACCTGAGCCCAGCCAATCAGAGCATTCCATTTCTTTTGCTGGACCCATTGGGCAGGACCTTGGCACCTCTGGAGTCAGGAAGAGGGTGAGGTGTGAGTGTACAGCTGCTGGCATCATCTTTGCTGCCTTAAGGAAAGACTTCTTGAGGGGGGAAAAATCGGGGAAATATGGAACCCAGAGATTGAACAGGGACTTCATAACATCTTTGAGCTCCTGGATCAAGCTATGACTGAAGCCAGAAGTTTACTGCTTGAGCTTTTTAAAAAAAAATCCTCCCCCCTAGGACATTTCTTTTATTGCTTTTAGAGAGAGAGAGGAAGGGAGAGAGTGAAACATCCATGGTTGTTTCAACCATGATTGGTTGCCTCCCATACACACCCAGACCAGAGATCGAACACCTAGGTATGTGCCCTGATTGGGAATTGAACCTGCAACTTTTCTCTTACAGGACAATGCTCCAACCAACTGAGCCACTCCGGCCAGGGCTCATTGCTGCTGCTGCTTTTTTTGTAAACATTAGCCAGTACATTTCCCTAAACAAGTTTGCACTTGAAGCTGAGAGACCCCTGATTAATTCACTTTCCTCTGCAAAGCCCGCTAGGACTTAACTGGTCCTGACACTTTCCACTGTCCCCAGACCTTGAGAATGGATCACTGTACCCCCTGAAGACCCCATTCATCACACGCTGCCCCCATGAAGGCACGGGCCACTGTGTGCCTCTAGACCACCCACCTCCCGGGGCAGGCACTCCTCTGTGTGGTGTGCTCATCTCTGTGTCCCCAAGCATAGACTGGGATAAGGTAAGAACCTGGGCACCCAGAGGTAGATTTAATGGTGGGCACACTGGGCGCGTGCCCTGGGCCCCGACTTCTAAAGGCATGTATTTTTATTTTCCCTGTCTCTCTCTCTTTTTTAAGGGACCCAATATTTTCTTCTGCACCCAGGACCTCAACTGACCTTAATCCGCCTCTGTGGGCACCCAGACTGCTCTCTTGGGTGAGGCCACTTTCCACAGTCATCGCTGGCTGGTGGTCACCCTCCCCTTTCTCCCACAGTCAGGATTTCAGCACTGTCTGAGCCCTGGAGGCCTCCCAATCTCAGATTATGGTAAGCACCGAGGAGAAGCACTACCGTCTCTTCTGCACTCTAGACCCAAGTGTCCTGAAGATCTTAGATGCCTCCCCCTGGATGTCCCACGGGATTTCACCATGACTTCAATAACTTTCTGTGCCTCCTCTTCCGGGCCCTCCAGCTCAGACATAGTCCCACACTGATGCTGTCTCTCGGACCAGAAGCCTGGGCCTCAACTTGGATGTTTTCCTCCACTTACCTCCCATGGGTCATCACTACTTTTTCTTTCTTTCTTTCTTTCTTTCTTTCTTTCTTTCTTTCTTTCTTTCTTTCTTTCTTTCTTTCTTTCTTTCTTTCTTTCTTTTCTTTCTCTCTTTCTCTCTTTTTTATTTTTTTAAGATTTTATTTATTTACTTTCACAGAGAGGGGAAGGGAGGGAGAAAGAGACGGAGAGACACTTTGTTGCCTCACACGCTCCCAACCGGAGACCTTGCCCACAACCCCGGCATGTGCCCTGATTGGGAATCGAACCAGGGGCTTTTCAGTTCACAGGCTGGTGCTCAATGAGCCTAAAGATTTTTTAGGTTCTCCCTCTTCCCCCTTCCTGCTTGATCCCTTATTCCCACCTCATTGTGTCCTATACCCTTCCCTCGTCTCCTGCCAGTCTTGCCGTCTCTCTAGAAGGATCTCGCTAAACCGCAAAGCTTCCCGTCAGTGCTCCAGTCCCCCGACCTACAAGGCCCTCCGTGACCTTAACGCTGCTGCCTTCTCCAACCCCACCTCTTGCCACCACCCCCTTCCCCAACACGCCTTCACTCTGCCCTTAAACAACACCCAAATTACATGCCTTTTCCCAAACACACCGAGCTCCTGCATGCCTCTTGAACTTGAACGTTTGCTTTCCCTTCTCTGAAATACCTTCCTCATCTGTCTCCACCTCGTGAATCCATCTCAGTCCTTCAAGGTCCCACTCAACCATTCCCTCCGTTGAGAAACCTTGAGTGACTCCGTCCACCTACGCCAGGCCCCCTCCCCTCGAGAAACCTGGCTGGTGGAGCTCGTTCTCTGCCAGGCAGTGTGTCTGTGTCCTTTGCATGCTCGGTCTCATGGAGTTTCCCTCAAAACCCTCAAGGGACAGGAACAAACACTCCCAGTTTCTGGATGAAGAAACTGAGACTCGGAGGGGACAAGTGACTCAGCAAAGGAATCGCAGGCTAAGGAGGGGACAGAGACAGGATTTGAAGTCATGACCTCACACCACCTGGCTCATCCAGTCATGTTGATGATTTATCTCAGTTTGGTAAGTTATTTTATAACATTCTCGATAGAAGCACACATGTGTGTAATTTATGAATAAAATTTTATCTCGTGTACAGAGTGGCCACACAGTCCTGTGTGGCACTGTGGCCTCTCTCAGTTAAGTAGCTTCTTCATCCAGGTAGGATGGAGGCAGGAAATTCAGAATATCCTTGAGAGGTCACATTTTTGACATGAGCATCAGTCACCCTCCTCAAACATGCTTCTCATGTGGACTCTTCCAGAACATTGCAAGAAACCCCAAAGCTCAGTGGCTCCAGAACAAGTGGTGCCCGGGCACCTGATGTCCTCCCAGAGAGAGAATATGCTGATGGCAGATTCCACGGACCAGGGCTGTCCACAAGAAATATGATGCGAACCACGTGTCTAAGTTCAAATGCTGTAGCAGCCACACTAAAAAAAAAGAAAAAGAAACAGGTGAAAATAATTTGTTCATGTATCATATTTAACCAGATATATGCAAAATATTATTTTAACATGTCCTCTTTGACATGAGATACTTTCCATTGTTTTTTATCGCACCAAGTCTGCGAAATCCAGTGTGAATTTTATACTCACCGGACATCTGCGAAATCCAGTGTGAATTTTATACTCACCGGACATCTCAGCTTGGACCAGCCACGTTTTAAGTGCTTAAGAGCCTCCTGTGGTCAGTGGTACCGCCATGGGCAATGATCACGGACCTGGGTCGGGGTGGGGGGTGTTCCTCAAATTCGCGATGTAAGGAGTGACCGTGTGCCTCTGGGAGACAGCATGGCTGACAATCAAGACCCTAGACTCTCTAGACTACAAGCTTCGGATACAGCTCTGCAACGTCCAAGGCACCAGCACACCTCTGTGCACCTTAGTTTATTCCTCTGTAAAAGAAGGAATCACCAACAAGACCTCATAGGGTATTTTCCGATGAGCAAATACAGCCATAGCTGTTAAACACTTAGAACAGGATCTAGCACATTTAAGTATGTGTTGGCTTTTATTATTATTTGGAGTTCTGTGAAAGAGAAAATCTCTTACGTTAACAGTCGAAGAATGAAAACCCGCCTTCAAGACTTCCCATCCTCAAAGTGGAGATGTCCAGGAGAACGTGGGAGCACACGCAAGCGCTCACCGCGCGGTGTGGACGTACCGCCGGCTCTGGCTGCGCAGGGCAAGAGGTCCAATATTCCGCGCTAGTCCCGGTGTGGGCAAAGCTTTGGATGCTTCCCAACCTCAACTCTGCCACATACATTCCTACTCTAATTTTTCTGTTTTGATCTGTGTAGTGGGTTGAATGGCGTGCCCCTCCTTTCCCAAGACAGGTCACCCAAGACTTGTGAATGCGAACTGATTTGGAAAAAATGGTCTTTGCGGATATGACTAAGGTAAGGATCTGAAGATGAGATCTGGATTATTCCGGTGGACCCCTAAACCCAATGGTAAGTGTCCCTATAAGAGAAAGGCAGAGGGTAATTGGACACAGACACACTGGAGAAGGCCATGGGAACACGGAGACAGAAATGGATTAATGAAGAGGCAGGAAGGATCCTCCCCCTAGAACCTTTGGAGGGAGTGTGGCCCTGCCAACACCTTGATTTCGGATTTCCGGTCTCCAGAACTGTGAGAGAATAAATTTCTGTTGTTTTAAGCCACCAAGTTTGTGGTTAATTTGTTACCACAGTCACAGGAAACGAATACAACCTGTTTGGGGGCCTGTCTCCTCCCCCCTGAAGGCAGAGTTTCTGTGTCTTTCCGATGCCCTATCTGAGGAGGAAATAGGCTTGGAAACAGGGCAGAGTGGAAACCAGACCTCAGGCCCCCAGAAGCTCCTCGGAGATCCAGGGGTCTCTGTGGAAACTTGCAGGGTGTTTGCCCATTAAAATAATAGGGAATGACAGTCCTGGCTGGTAGCTCATCCGCAGGCACATCAAAAGGCTGAGTGTTGATCCCTGATCAAGGGTGAATACAGGAAGCAACCAATTGATGTTCTTTTCTTTCTTTCCTTCTTTTTCTCTTTCTTTCTTTCTCTCTTTCTTTCTTTCTTAAGATTTTATTTCTTTATTGTTACAGAGACGGGAAGGGAGAAAGAGGGGGTGAGAAACATTGATGTGCGAGAGATACATCGACTGGTTGCCTCTCTCATGCCCCCAACTGGGCACCCGGCCCCCAACCGAGGCATGTGCCCTGATGGGGAACCAGACCTATGACCCCCGGCTTGCAAGCGGCAGTCAGTCCGCTGGGCTACATGAGCCAGGGCTGATGTTCTTTTCTCACATAGATTCCCCACCCCCTCTTCCTAAACAAAAAAACCCCACACACATCATCATCATCATCATCATCATCAGGTGAGGATTTAAAAAAAAGATAGCAACTGAACAGTAACGGGCTTGGCCGGGCTGCGCTGGGCTTGTTTTTCAAAATAAAAGGTTCTTTTCTTGAAGAAAAAAACATAAAATGTTTCTCGAGTTTTATTTTAAGGCAGTGGTTGAGAACCCAAGCTTCGTCCGGAGTCCTGGTCTGGTTGCTCGCTTGGCGTGTGGCCTCAGGCAAGAAACTGACTCTCTGTGCCTCAGTTTCTCCTTCTGTATAATGGGGGTAAGGAGCTAAGTTACCTCAGAAAGTTATGATGTGGCATATATAAGAATTGATCGGCTTTACCATTTGACATAGTCCTGGAAGTTTATGCAAGTGCTAGAAGACAAGAAAAATAAATGGCGTGTAAATGTCAGAAGGCAAGAGATAAAACTACCTTTTGGATCATTTTCAAGGAAAACCTAAGAGAATAAACAAGCTATTTTAATATAATAATTCAGCCATATTGTCTGTTAGAGAGTCTATCAACAATATTTAATAGCATTCATCAACTGTAAATTATAATCGCAATAAAATAACAAGTTAAATGACCAAAGTATCATCTGTATGTACACTGGTGACTCTCAGATTTCACTCTTGAGCCCAGAGCTCCCTCCTGCCTACTTGACATTCCCACTGCAATGTCTCAAAGGTGTCTCCAGCCCCAAGGGGCTCTGTCAGAGTTCTCAACCTTCTTCCCCAATGTGCTCCTCTTCTTTTTATTTCCCCCTAAAGATTTTACTTATTTACTTTTAGAGAGAGGGGAAGGGAGGGGGAAAGGGAGGGAGAGAAACATCAATGTGTAGTTGCCTCTCACGCGCCCCCTACTGGGGACCCAGCCTGCAACCCTGGCATGTGCTCTAACTGGGAATCCGCCCCGCAACCCTTTGGTTCGCAGGCCGGCACTCAGTCCACTGCGCCACACCAGCCAGGGCCCCAGTCTGCTCTTCTGATTCACATTGCGGGCAGTCCCTCAAACCTACGCATTCTTCTCAACTCCCCATCACCCTAGTCCAGGCTGCCATCGGATCTTCCCTGGACAATTACAGTGTCCTCCTCCTCGGGCTTCCTGCTTACATCCTTGCCCCCCTACCATCCATTCTCCACTCAGGATGAAGTCCCAAATATTTACCACAGCCTTTAAGGCCTTCGCGATCTGGTCCTTTGATTGCATGGCTTCATTTCTTGCCACACTCTCTCTCTCCCCTTCCCTGTGTGCCAGGTTCACAGGCCTTCCTTATGTTTCTCTAACTCCTCTAGCAACTTTCTACCACAGGGCCTTTGCATAAGCTGTTCCTGATGCCTCGAAGGCTCTCCCTCCAGTTATCTTTTACATCACTTCCTAAATGCTCCTTTGACAGAAAAGACTCTCTTGCCGTCCCATGCCCACCTCCAGTTAAAATTATGTCTCCACATTCTTGTTCTTCATGGCAATTGTCAGTTTTATACAGTTATTAATTAGTTCAATGATTCTTAAACTTTTTGGTCACAGGGTCTCTTATGCTCTTAAAAATTATTGAGGACCCCAAAGAGTTTTGTTGATGTGGAGTATATCGATCAATATTCACTGTATTAGAAATGAAAACTAATATAGTTCAGAAATATTTGCTTCATGTAAAAATAATAAAAAACCACCCTGGCTGGTATGGCTCAGTGGATTGAGTACCAGCCTGCGAACCAATGAGTCGCCAGTTCGACTCCCAGTCGGGGCACATGCCTCGATTGCAGGTCAGGTCCCCAGTAGGGCTGCGCTAGAGGCAACCACACATTGATGTTTCTCTCCCTCTCTTCCCCTCTCTCTAAAAACAAATAAATAAAATCTTTTAAATAATAATAAAAAAACTATTTTCATGGTAACATAAGTCATATAGTTTTAATTAAAAAACCGCGTATTTTCCAGAACAAAAATTAGTAATTTAATTACAAAATAAAAATTTTTTTTGTATTACATTAACGTCTGGCTCAACAGAAGACAGCTGGGTCCTCACATCTGCTCCTGCGTTTGGCCTGTCGCGATATCGTGCAGGCCGCACTGTGCGCTCAGGAACGAGTGAGAGTGAAAAAGGCGGGTAAGGGTCTTAATGTTATTATGTCAGTCATTTTGACCTCATGGGTCTCTTGAAGTGCGGGGACCCGCCCCCCCTCCCCCCACTCCAGTGTTCTGTGGACTGCACTTTGAGACCCCACCCACCTTAGCTTTGGCTTCTCTACAGCCTAGAGACAATATCCTGGGGACTGAACACCGTTGGGGCCAGGCGACCTGGTTCAAGAGGGAGCTTTGACTACTAGCAAGGTGACCTCAGATACTCTCTGAGCCTCAGTTTCTGCATCTCTGACATGGGGGTGATGATTTGAAAGTAACAAAAGCAACCCTCCCTCCAGGGCTGTAGGGAGACCCACAGAAGATAACTCTCAGAATCACCCCTGGCATGTTGCATACCATAAACATTGCTCTTACAACTTGGAAAACATTGTTTTCTTTTATTACCAACACTGTCTATTCATACAATTAATTTCTCCAGAGACCTGTCCTGTGTTGGGCAGTGATGGGATCATAGTGATGACTGAGAAAGGCCTGGCCCCGCCCTCATGGGGTTCCTAGTCCAGTGGGTCATGGAGTTTTCTTTTGTGAGGGATTGCCTTAAGTTCCAGGTCCCTGGAGAGCATGAGTTCTTACGACTGAGTAGGCAGGGAAGGGAAGAGCATTCTAGAGAATGGGAACAGCATGTAAGGAGCTCTGGCAAGTGGAGAGGGGCACATGCTCTGGCCTAGCGACTGGCCAGGTTATTGTATCCATTGCTCTGTCCCCCAAGACGCCTGTATCCTGTTGTTGGTGATACAGGGGTGTGTCTATCTGGTTCATTTCCTCCTCCCCAACCTGCGTTCTTGTGTAAGTTAGTTCCTAGATTCTGGGCTCTTTGCAGGAAGTCCCACCTCCGATCTAACCTCAGTCTCTCATGCTGCAGATCCTCTTTTTTTGCTCTATATCCATCTACAGCGGTGACCGGTAGAAATTTGGGACGTCCCAGCAGAAGAGGTGCTCAGGAGGGCGCGGGGTCACGGCCAGGAGCCTCTACTGTCCCTCATCCGGTGGTGGTGGGGGCGTTGCTCGGGTCCGGGTGAGTCAGCCCCCGCAACTCCCGCGTCATCCCAGCCGCTCCACTCCGCGCTATTTCGGGCTCCGGGCGCTATAAATAGAGGTTCGTGGAGCCGAGCCGCGGCCCTGGCTCGGCCCCCCCACTCCGTGTCTTCAGCCCCGCAGCGATTGCCCGGCCGCGCGTCACCGCGGCTAAGTTTAGAGGCGGGAGGGGACACCGGCCCTGTCACTGCGTCCCTGGGCCGCGTCCCCGCTTCCAGAGCCTTCGTTCCGGCATCTCTCTGGCCCCCGCCCAGAGCCTCTTGGACGGAATTAGGGTCTGAGGTCCCCATATTCTCCATTCCCACAGCACGCCCTACCCGTCTCAGAGAAAATTGTGAATTTGGGATTAGGGGAAGGTTTGGGAGGGGATCCGGGGCTGGACTCAGGAGACGCGGGGGAACTTGGAGTGCAGCTGGCCTCTGGAGGATTTGAACTCTCAACTCTGGGAAGCGGGAACATTCGAACCCGGGATCCGGAAGCTCAATTTGTGAATCGAGTGTAGAAATCAAACTTGCAAATAATGTTGAACCGAGGGCAACTACCCGCCCCATAACTATGTAAACAAGTTCAGAGTTACATTATCCGCAGACGGCGAGGCCTTTGCCTCACTTTTGCGAAATAAAAACAAGTCGGGAGAAGCGAAGCACGCCGCTTTCTCGAAAGTCTAGTCCCGTGTGGGTCCTGGCGGAGCCGCTGTCGAGGGCCCCTCACCACCAGTCCTCGGTGGGGCGCCATCGCCCCCTGGCGGAATAAGCATGAGTTGCAGGTTTGTTTGGCTGTTCATTCCCCAACGGGAGAAACCCAGGCCCTGGATGTACTTTCTAGAAACGCTCTCTGCGCTAGGATTCAAAGACACATTTCAAAGGTCCTTCTCTATGTCGCTGGAACCCAGTTCCCTGATTTGTCAAGTGAACTAATGATACCTAAAGGGAGGGTTATCGTGAGGCCTTAGCTCCTATTAAGTGCTCAATCTACAATAGTCCCCCCCAACATGGGGGGCAGAGTGGATCGTCCAAGACCCCCAGTGAAGGACTAAAAGGTGGATAGTACCCGACCCTATATATACTATGTTTCTTTCCTATACATACCGATGATAAAGTTTAATTTATAAATAGGGCACAGTAAGAGACTAACAATAACAACTAATGAAATAGAACTGTAACAACACACTGTAATAAAAGTTATGTAAGGGGGTGAGGGGGGTTGGGGGGAAGTGGTGGTGGGAAAATAGAGACAATTGTACTTGAATGACAGTAAAAAATAGTAATAAGAAATTAAATTAAAAATTTAAAAAGTCATGCAACTGTGGTCTCTCTCTCTCTGGCTCTCAAGATAGCTTATTGCACTGCACTCACCTTTTCACTTACAGGAAATACTTTTGGCAGCCCTTTGGCATCTCCGAGCTGCCGGCGTCACTACTCTCTCCCTTTAGGGCCTTTATTAAGTAAAGTCAGGGTGACTCGAACCCAAGCACTGTGATAACTCACGGTCGATCTTGATAACGGAGCGGGCCACTAAGTGACTAAGGGTTGGGGAGCGTATGCAATGTGGACACACAGGACAAAGGGATGATTCATGTCTGGGTGGGACTGAACAGGACGGTGCAAGAGGCGTGGAATAGAGTCTTCCTAGCGTAGCGGGAAGGAACATGACCCTGCTAACACCTTGATTTAGGACTTCTAGCCTCCAGAATTGTGAGACAATAAATTTCTGTTGTTTCAGTCTCCCAGTAGTTGGTTACAGCAGTCCTAGGAAACGAATACAAAAAAAGTATTCATGAATCAGTTGTATAAGTAAAAATTAATTAGAAAAAAATCTTTTCTAGCGCACACTTTAAAACTTATAAATTGTTCATTTCTGGAATTTTCCAATGACTATTTCAGACCGCAGTGGAACGCAGGTAACTGAAACCACAGAAAGCAAAGCCGTAGGTAAGGGGAAACTACTGTGTTTTGATGGTAATCTAGCTGGTGGCAATATTTATAACTTATAGAGCCCTCCTTCCTGTGACTGTGTGCCCCCCCCCGCCCCCCCGGTCTTCACAGTGCTGTGTTTTATTTTTTTCGTGGCATGTACAGCTGTCTGAAACTGATTTGTATGTATGTCTCCTTCTTCGGGTCTATGACCCCCGCGAGGGTGTCAGCCCCACAGGGTAGGGATCTGGTCTGATTTGCTCATAAAGTGCCTGGCACACAGTAGGTGCTCAGTACGTAATAATTCATGGAGTGAGTGACCCGATCCATTTCAAGACAGGTCTCTTTGGTCTTGCTGAGTCTTCACAACCCCAGCAATGACAGATAGGGAAACTGAGGCTCCCAGTGGTGAAGTTCGCTTGCCTTAGGGCTTGGCTTGCTTTTTTTATTCCTTCGCATCACCTCCAGGTTGGTAGCTTCTTCTGGGCACTGGGCCCTGCGTAGGGCCACTGTGCTACCGCAGCCGCTGCGACAGCTCCTGCCTGCCCAGGACTTGGTCGGAGCTATTTTATTTCTATGACAAACCCAAATAGAGCACCGTGCCAAGTGCAGTTTTAGGCACTTTACACGTAACTCATTCTATTCTTGTAATGATTATACTATTATTATCCCCATTTTACAGATGAGCAAACTGGCACACACAGCAGCTGAGTTGCTGGCGCAAGGTCACACTGCTAGCAAGTCACCCTGGGGAAAATTACACCTAGCGATGACACTGCTGAGGAAAGGAAGGGGATTCAGGGGTTGGTAGACTTCTCATCAGCAACCCAGAAGTCAGGGAGGGAGAGGACCGATTAGCTTCTAATTTTGCAAGAAAAACTCCTAGAAATCCAGAATTTGAGATGCCAGTTGTTGAGGGTAAAATAGAGATATCTTCAATGAGCGAGGCTCAGAGAAGCCCTGGCCAGGTAGCTCAGCTGGTTAGCGCGTCCTCTGGATAAGTCAAGGTTGTGGGTTCGATCCCCAGGTCAGGGCGCATACAAGGATCAAACAATAAATGCATACATAAGTGGAATGACAGATTGATGTTTCTCTCTCTCCCTCGTCCTCTTTCCCTTCTTCTCTCTCTCTCTCTCAAATCAATAAACTTAAAAAATAATTTAAAAACACTCACAGAGTTACTACCCACAATGGTCTGTGAAAGAATAGAATGTACCCTAGCATGAAGTCAACTGAATTCAGATGGAAAAAGGTTATAAAAAGTAACAGAATCATTATGGGTTGAACCATGTCCCCTCGCACAGATATATCGAAGTCCTAACCTCACAATGTGACTTTATTTGGAAATAAGGTCTTTACGGAGACAATCAAGATAAAATGAGGTCATTAGGGTGGGCTGTCATCCAATATGACTGATATGTTTATAAAACAGGGAGATTTGGACACAGAGACAGACACACAGAGGGAAGATGAAGTGAAGAGATGCAGGAAGAAGATCGCCATCTACTTGCCAATAAACACCTAAGGCTACCAGAAGCTGGGAGAGAGGCCCGGAACAGAGCCTTCCTGGCACGGTCGGAGGGAACATGACCCTGCTAACACCTTGATTTTGGATTTCTAGCCTCCACAACTGTGAGGCAATAAATTTCTGTTGTTTAAGCCACCCAGTTTCTGTTACAGCAGTTGTAGGAAACTAATACCCAAAAAACAAACAAACAAACAAAAAAGTGTTCATGCCCTGGCTGGTGTGACTCAGGGGGCTGAGCCCCAGCCTGCGAACCAAAGGGTCACTGGTTCAATTCCCAGTCAGGGCGCACACCTGGGTTGCAGGTCGGGTCCCCAGTGGGGTCGCATGAGAGGCAACCACACACAGATATTTCTCTTCTTCTCCCTCCCTTCCCCTCTTTCTAAAAATAAAATAAATAAAATCTTTACAAAAATGTATTTATAAATCAATAAGTAAAAATTAATTAGAAAAAAATCTTTTACAGTAGGCCCCTAATGAAAGCTGGAATCAGTGGAGAGATAGAGACAACGTGTTCATGGATATGAAAAAGATGTCAATCTTCTTGTAATTAATCCATCAGTGCAATGCAATTCCAATCTCAATCCCAATGGGATTTTTCATGGATCTAGAAAAGTAGATGCTAAAATCCATCCAGAAGACAAAATGTACAAGAATGGTAAAGACAGATTTGAAATGGAACAGAGAGGGAACTTGCCTGAGGTAATAGCAAAACATATCAAAATAGAATAATTAAGCAGTATGGCATGTAGGCAAGAAACAGTTACAGAAATCAATGAAACACAATTGAAACAACAGAAATATACCTCTGTGTGTGTGTGTGTGTGTGTGTGTGTGTGTGTGTGTTTGGAAATTTGGTACAAGTTAAAGATGGAATGTTAACACTGGGGAAAGGACTGATTTAAAATAAATGGTGTTAGGACAATTGGCTATATATGTTATAAATTCTGCCTTAGTGCATTTTCTAATGTCTCATATGTGTTAAAAACAAAATCAAAACCAGGAAAGTCTTAAAAGAAATGATAGAATATATTTATGACCTTGGGGTATGGCAGGCCGCTTAAACAACACATCAAAAGCAAAAGTCAGGATAGAAGAGGTTGATAAATAGATATGAATAAACACTAAGCATTTCTGTGTGACAAAATAAATAAAACAAAGTTAAAACACAAAGCACAAACTATAAGGAAATATTTGGAAGCTACGTAGCTGACTAAGAGAGTCGGAAACCATAAAGTACTCCTACAAATTAATAGTAATAAAAAAAAAGCATACAACCCAATTAAAAAAAAAAACGGGCAAAGAATATGAGCAAGCAATTCACAACAGACAAAATATATCAGGCCAATAAACCCACAAAAACATGTTCTCCCTCCTTAGTAATCAGAGTTGCAAGCTAGAACAGCGTGATACTATCCTTTCAGGAAATGACTAATACTAACTCATCAACCAGGTCTCTGTTCAGATGTCCTTTCCTCCAGAAAGCCTTTTCTGACCCTCCGTCTGGGTTAGGTTTCTTCGCCCCCACACACACCCACACACACCCTACCACGGCCCACTGAGGTCTCCTATCTCAGCCCTGCCCACCCTGGGTCGTCACTGCAACTCGGTCTGTCTTTCCTACTGGCTTGCGAGCTCCAGGAGGGTAGCGCGGAGCTATCGTTAGTCACCTGTGTGTCACCAGCGCTGCCGGGCTCGCGGCCTGAACAGAGGAGGTGCTGGGGGGAATATGTGCGGAATAAAAGACTAAATGGGGAAACTGAGACCAAGTCAGTGGCAGAGCTGTGATTCAAACCCAAGGCTGTACAGAGAGTAGGGACCTAGTGTGATACTCCCACCATCTCTTCTTCACTGAACCCTGTCCGGAGTCGAAGCACACAACAGGCGCTCAATCAGGGCTTTGAAATTGAACTGCTAGGCAACCGGAGACGCTCAGGCGCAGAGACCGACAGCTCTCTCCACCCAAGCCTCTGCAGTCCTCCACGACCATAGAGAGCTGAGAGGGGACGGCTCTCTGGGGAACGGTGAGGGCGGGCTCGAGGGCTAGAGAGGCCGGAAGTGCAGCGAGTCTGGGGCCGCGCCGGCGCGGGGGACGCTTTGATTTCCCTCGGGGTTTTTAACCTGCTGCTCAGGGCCGGGGAGGTGAGTCCTCGGGGCACCGAGACTGCGGCGCCAGAACGGGGAGGTCTGCAGAGGGTGAAGGGTAGGAGTGGAGGGGTGGAGACCACCGGTGGCGATTGGCAGCCATGGAAGCCAATCAATAGTTGCTGTGTCAGAGGTGGACAAGAGGGAGCGAGGGGCGGGCATACAGGTGCGACCTCTGGGGCGGGGCGGACGAAAGGTGGGGACAGGGGCGAAGCCCGGCACAAGGAAGGCGGGAAACGGTGAGGGCTGGGTGGCCGCAGG